>APFE030920615.1:85441-118884 GCA_000404065.3 Pinus taeda | reverse complement strand
TAGAAAAGAGAGATCAACGCCTTAGAATTAAGCCTCTTCGAGGGGGCAACCTCCTTTACATTACATAAATGAACAATTATTGGATGATACAAAATGAAAAGACCTCCTTTCTATATATAGGAGTCTAAGGGATAATTATATAATTAGAGCCTACATAAAAATAATAATGTAAGGGAACAATAATAACAATAGTGGGCTTCTATGGGGCACAATAGTAACAATATTGGCACTACATGGGTACATCAATATAATAAGGGGGTGGTACTAATAATAATAAGGGGTTACACTAGTAGTATAGGGGCCTAACACAACACTTCCATCTTTATAGTTGTGAGAGGTATGCTTCCTGGTTTCCATCATTTTCCTTTCCACTATGTCACAAAACCCTTTTACTCTTTCCAATTGTTGTGGTGTTGCTCTAAATAAGGTGTTGCTCTTTGTATCCTCATAATGTGCTATCATTTCCTCCATGAAAATTGACCACGTAACAAGTTGTTTATGAGAAAAAAGCCCTTCATACCATAAAAATTGATCCTGTTCTAAATATGAAGATGCAATACATAGCTTTTTTAAAAATGGTACACCATGTAGATCAAAATATTGCTCCATCTGAAGTATCCAATTTACCGGATCCTTGCCATCAAATTTGTTCATCTTGCGTTTTCTTGATTTTAGGAGCTTGATCATGAAATGACTGTAACTCTGTACTTTCGGATCTTTAAGTTATGAAATTGCAAGTTGTAGTAGCCCTCTATTTCCTCTTTCCAATGCAACAAGTCTGATCCAAATTGGATTCTCCAAGAAAGAGTTATACGAAATCTCCCACAGTGACCTGATTATAGACTAGTTTAGTAGAGATAAATTGTACGACGTGCCACGAGTCACTGTTTCGACCTTTGCCTCTGAAAAATATATACAAGAAACTACAGTCCATCCTCATTCTATACCTTCTTACGAACTTTCAATCTGATGCTCAGAGAGAAAGTTATGATGATTTTCCCCAAGTCACCTGTTTGGAATGTAATTCAAGAATCTGCAAAAAGACCAACTTACTTAGATCATATCTCCGCAAATATAGCGCGAAAATATTTTAAATTTGGACCCAAGATTTAGCGCAATTGCTACTCAAATGGGTTTTTATTTTAGCTTCTGAAACATTGTAGAAAAATGTTATAGCTAAAATTCCACGATGACCTGTTTGGAGCAGCGAAGCCCTAGAATCCAAAGTTCTGATACCAAATGTTATGAACGAGCTCAAGAAAAGATAGAAAATATAGATCAACGCCTTATAATTCAGCCTCTTCGAGGGGGAAACCTCCTTTACATTACATAAATGAACAATTCTTGGATGATAGAAATGAAAAGACCTCCTCTCTATATATAGGAGTCGAAGGGGTCATAACATAATTAGAGCCTACATAACAATAATAATGTAAGGGCACAATAATAACAATAGTGGGCTTCTATGGGGCACAATAGTAACAATATGGGCACTACATGGGTACATCATTATAATAAGTGGGTTGTACTAATAACAATAAGGGGTTACACTAGTAGTATAGGGGCCTAACATGCCCCTCTCCTTGAAAAAGTGTTGTCCTCAACGCTTGAGTAGCTCTTGATGCTTCTGTATAAAATTCTTGTGCTCCCATGTGGAATCTTCAGTGGGTAAGTTCTTCCAGTTGATGAGATACTTTGAAATTGATTGATTGTATAGCTGTCGGGTTCTTGTTTCTGTGACTTCTCTAGGTTCCAATATGATTTTTCCTTCATCTTCAATTTCTGGCAACATTGTTTGAATTAGGATCTTTGGAAAATTTTGAATAATTGGCCATACTTCTTCGTCCTTCTTCCATTCATCCCTTGCTTCATTTATCCAATCTGGTTGGATAATAGAAATAGCACAAAACAATTCTTCTACATCCTCATCCTTGAAGATTCTTCCCATTCGGTAAGGTCGCCATTTTTTAAGTGAGTGTAGTATTGCCAACATTTCCTTCTCATAAATAGCTTGCTTGAGATGTAGTGGTAAAAATACCTAATCACCTACATCAAAACGTTTTTCATTACGATGTTGATCTACCTATTGTTTCATTTGATTTTGCACCAAAATGGCGTTATCCTTTAAAATTTGGAGAACTTGTTGTTGATGCTCAATGTGATCTTTCACTACTTGAACCTTTTTCTTCTTGATATGTCCTTATATCTCTAGAGTTTGAGGAGTGGTAATTTCTTCCAATCCTTTACAAGATATGGTCAGATTCATATCTTGATGCTCGACGTGATATTTCACTTCTTGAACATTTTTCTTCTTAATATGCCCTTCTATCTTGATAGTTTGAGGAGTGGTAATTCCGACCAATGAATTACAAGATATGGTTGGATTCGTTTCTTCTTTAGCAATGTGATCTTTTACTTCTTGCACATTTTTCTTCTTGATATGTCTTTCTATCTTGAGAGTTTGAGGAGTGGTAATTCTTTCTAATGCTTTACAAGATATGGTCTGATTCATTTCTTCTTTCTCTGGGGTGGGGTCCTGGCGTATATCCTCTTCTTTTGATGTTTCTTGATCATTTTATTCCTCCTCTTTATACTCTATGTAAAATAATTTCTTCTCAGCACACTTGTGACCTTTAGTGCATTTGCTGTCACAATTGTAACAAAGCCCTTTTTCTCTTTTTTCTTCCAATTGTTGTGGTGTAACCCTTGTAGGTTGTCGAATGCTAGGAGAAACAACACTTCCATCTTTATAGTTGTGAGGGGTATGCTTCCTGGTTTCCATAATTTTGCTTTCCACTAAGTCACAAAACCCTTTTACTCTTTCCAATTGTTGTGGTGTTTCTCTAAAGAATGTGTTGCTCTTTGTATCCTTATAATGTGCTATCATTTCCTCCGTGAAAATTGACCACGTAACAAGTTGTTTACGAGAAAAAATCCCTTCATACCATAAAAATTGATCTGGTTCTAAATATGAAGATGAAATACATACCTTTTGTAATAGTGGTACACCATGTAGATAAAAATATTGCTCCATCTGAAGTATCCAATTTACCAAATCCTTGCCATCAAACTTCCTCATCTTGCTTTTTCTTGATTTTAGGAGCTTGATCTTGAAACAACTATAACTCTGTACTTTCGGATCTTTAAGTTATGAAATTGCAAGCTGTAGTAGCCCTCTATTTCCTCTTTCGAATGCAACAAGCCTAATCCAAATTGGATTCTCCAAGAAAGAGTTATGTGAAATCTCCCACAGTTACCTGATTATAGACTAGTTCCGTAGAGCGAAATTGTACAACGTGCCATGAGTCGTTGTTTCGACCTTTGGCTCTGAAAAATATATACAAGAAACTACAGTCCGCCCTCGTTCTATACCTTCTTACAAACTTTCAATCCGATGCTTAGAGATAAAGTTATGACGGTTTTTCCCAGGTCACCTATTTGGAATGTAATTCAAGAGTCTGTAAAAATACCAACTTACTCAGATCATATCTCCGAAAATATACCGCGAAAAGCTTTGAAATTCGAACCCAAGATTTAGCGCAATTGCTACTCAAATGGGTTTTTGTTTTAGCTTCTGAAACGTCGTAGAAAAAACGTTATATAGAAAATTCCACAATGACCTATTTGGAGCAGCGAAACCCTAGAATCCAAAGCTTTGATACCAAATGTTATGAACTAGCTCAAGAAAAGATAGAAAAAATAGATCAACGCCTTAGAATTCAGCCTCTTCGAGGGGAAACCTCCTTTACATTACATAAATGAACAATTCTTGGATGATACAAATGAAAAGACATCCTTTCTATATATAGGAGTCTAAGGCGTCATAACATAATCAAAGCCGACATAACAATAATAATGTAAGGGCACAATAATGAAATTAGTGGGCTTTTATGGGGCACAATTGTAACAATATGGGCACTACATGGGTACATCAATATAATAAGTGGGCTGTACTAATAACAATAAGGGGTTACACTAGTAGTATAGGGGCCTAACATATAGATGTTGAAACTAAGTGTTCCAATGGAAAGATCTTGAAAAATTAGGCTGATTAAAAAAAAACGGCTCTAAAAATGGCGTCTGGATGAAGAAGTTATGGCTTTTTGAAGAAAAGTTGTTGAAGATGTTGACGAAATGTGGGGATGTGCAGAAATGAATGATAATGTTATATTTAAAAAAAAGATCTGCCCCCTTTTCAAACTTAATCTAATTAGCTCAAAAAAGAGAAAGACTTGAACTCAAGACCTCTATTCTCATAAAGTAACTTTGGACCAAGTGAGCTAGTTTAAAAGGTTAGTAATTTTTGGAAAAGAGGAAGGGTTTTTTTTTTTTTTTTTAAAGTCACCGAAGCTTTGGGGTGCATGCTTACTTGAGAAAGCTCTTCTTCTGCCTGCAAACCCAAAGACCACAAAACCCAATATGAACATACAAAAAAAAAACCTTATGGTTTGAAGTTAGCCCAGAAACTAACAGTTTTCCTCAATGTTTCTGATTTTTTGAGATCACACTAAGGCGTGGTGGAAAAGATCATACACATGAGGAGAAAAGATTCCTTTATGTTTCCGATTTGCCCAAATTGCACAAAGTCGCAGGGCAAAGAGCATACGTAGAAATGAAAGGTGTACATCTGGTAATAAGAAACAAAAGGATAAATAAACCAAAATAAACAGAGAGAAAAAACTACAAACTGCAAATAAACATTGTATACATCGAAATCTTAAAAATGACTTAGATAGGGCTACCAGAAACCTTTTCGTGTGGAACAAAAGGGGTTCCTCACTAGAACGGATGATCCTAACACAATAGAGAAGTCCTCTTGGCCCGAAAGCAGTCAGAAACAATAGATCTAGGAAATGACAGTCGGATGCAGTTCTACCGGCTTCAGATTTGGATCATCAATGGATGCAACCCTCAAATAGCTCTGATACCATGTAGGAATTTACAGGGTAAGTTCCTCAGATAGAACACCAAAGGACACCGCTCATAAATAGATCACAGATCAATACACGAGTATTGTTGACGTGGTTAGAATCCTTAAAGAGGGAAACAGTCCACTACTTGAGCCAACACAACCACTTAAGACAATTCATTAATAAAAGAAATAAAATTTACATAAGCTTCTCTCATGAATGGTTACCCTACAAATGACCCTCCATGCTCTTTAAATAGAGATCATGGACCAATCAGGTTGTTTAGCCATAGATCAAGTGTTCGGAAATACTGAGGAGAGCATGAACGTTAGATCACTACATATTGTGACCTTCAGATTGTAAGTTACAAAAGTACATAGTAAAGAAACACACTTTACCTAACTCTACACTAGACCAAGTTATACTTAACTATTTCCTATGTGTTGGAATATCCTAACATAACAGTCATGAATAATTTAAGCCTAAATATCTTTATTCTAACTAACTATATCGCTAAAAATTTGATTTGATATTCCGAAAGAAAATTGATAAGGTTTTGATGAAACTCAGATTTCGTTCTGGCGAAAATCTTATGGTTGACTTGGTGTTTGACCATGATATCCTGCAATCATTTTGATGAACTGGTTTAGGGGGATAGGAAGGGATCCATGAGGAGACCATTCCTTATCCATTTGTATACTTCATCACTGACCTGGAGCTTCTGAACCTTACAAACAATGGAGACAATTGCAGAAATCGGGATTAGCTGCGGAAACGAACCAATTCTGTAGCCAATTGCATCCCTTAACAAATCAATAGTGTATATAGTCAAACATGAATAAGAAGACATATTATTGTTTACCTTTATCAAAACCTAGTGGATATGGCATTATTTAGGTGGAAAATGTAGGAAAAGAGAGGAAACATAGGAAAAAATGGGTGTCATGGTAAGACAATATTTGGACTCTACACTAACATTGAACCTGGGTTAGGGCCCACCAAGCCAACACTAGGCCCAACAAGAAACATATACTACCAGGATTTACTGCAATCTCACCATATACCAGTCTAGTGATCACTATCCCTATAAAAGCATGGATTCCTTCACATCTCTCCACCTAAAATGTGAGGAATTTCTCCATCTCCACCCTCTACGCTTTACTATATATCTTGTCATTTACCAGTCGAGGATTCCTAGGCCCAGCGTAGGTACACACAGCTAGGCTCTACCACAATCCCACCTTTATCAGTCCAGGGATTCCTAGGTCTTGTGATTTTTCTTGAGACCACCCCACTCAATTTTAAAACCATATGGAAATCCATCTTGACCAAGTAAGAGAAACCCCATCTCATCATGGATATCTAGAAATGCAAAGGCAAGCCTCAAAACCATTGTCACACTGGGAAACATCCTTTCTAATGACAACAAGAGAACCATGAACACACATGCATGTACCATGCATGAAAAATCTAGCAAGGAGATCGTACATACAACTTGATACCTATGTAATCCCATTGTAGTTGTTTGATACAACTCTTCCTTGCTTGGACTTTGCTTCCCTTTGCTTTCTTGTCCTTCCTTTCCTTCTTTCCTTCAATTCTAGAGTTCTCCAAGAATTCTCTAAGTGCAGAATAGTATGAGAGAGTAGAGAGAATAGAGAGAGAGCTCCAAAAATAAACTGATAAAAGGTTTTGCATTGATCATCAGAAGCCTTTTTTATTAATGAGGCCCCTATTTTCTTCAATTTCCATTATTTTCCTTAATTTTCGTCCTCACATGAAACTTGTGACCTTTCACTTTCCTTCTCTCCTAATTTCATTTATTTTCATAAATAAAATGCTAATTAATGTCTCTTTTCCTTTTCAATGCCTTTTCCATTCCCTTTTCCAATTTCCCCTTAGCCATATTAAACCAAATGAACACCCACTAGGATGTTTTTCCCAAAATTCAGCTTGGAATAAGGGTCCCATGACCTTGGTTATTATTTTTCCATTATTAACTTTATTACGTGTATTTGTAACCCGGGGCTATTACAAATAACTCCCCCTTAGGGAAACATCATCCTCAGTGTTCAATGACACCTACAACTAGCAAGATTGCTAAGAAGCAAAACATGTTTCCCATGGAGCTTTATAACTTATCTCACTGCAATATTTACACTCAACAACCTATTGAAAACCAAACCATCATGAAAAACATAAAAACATGACAAACATACCTTTTATTGAAGATTTATAACATAACGCATGGAGGTAATTACATCTATATACATATATACATATTCCAAAACTGCTTCGCCTCAATAGGAAAACAAGGAAGGAAACATAGCCCACATCTGATTAGAAATCTCCCATGTAACTTCATTGGGCCCAAAGTGCTTCCATTGCACTTTAACCTATTCCATTGCTTAGTTCTAAAGCACAATCATCTTTATCTGTAAAATACAATGAGGTTCGAACTAGAATTCTCCTTATGGCTCCACTTGTAATACATACTAATAAATAACATGTTAAACATCCTTTACATATATTTTAAGCACTGAAACATGGAAAACATCATGGACTTTCATTATCGTAGGTGGTGCAAGTCTGTAGGCCACTGGTCCAATCCTCTCAAGGATCTCAAAATGCCCACAATACTGTGGTGCTAACTTCACACATGAGCCAATACTTAAGGAGCTCATCTTGGTCTTAATGTGCAAGTACATATGTTCCACAACCAAAAACACCTTAAACAACCTATGTTGATCTGCATAATTATTTTTTCCTTTCCTGTGCTTCCTTTAGAATCTTCTTGATAACCTACATTTCCTATTCCATATCTACCAACATGTTCGGTCCTATCAATACCCTATTCACTGGATCACTCCAACTAATAGGATTATTACAACTCTACACATGTATTGCCTCAAACGAACTCATCCTTAGTGACTCTTAATACCCATTGTTGCAATAAAACTCAACCAGTGGAAAATACTCTTCCCACTTTCACTACTGATGCATCACATACATCCTCAACATGTCCTCCATTATTCTTTTCACCCTCTCTATTTGTCCATCTATCTACTGATGATAAGTTGTGTTGAAGACCAACTCTATACCTAAACCTACAAACAAATCTTTCCTTAATGTGAAAGTGAACTTAGCATCTTTGTTCGACAACATCTTCTTTGGAACACCATGTAGCCTCACTATCTCCTTGATGAATATCTATGCTACATCACTAGCTGAATACATATACTTCACTGGAATGAGGTGTGCTACTTTTTTCAACATGTCTACCATAACCATCATGGAGCCATCATACCTAGACGTTCTTGGAAAACCTGTAATGAATTCCATGGAAATGACCTCTTATTTCCACTTTGGAATCGGAATTGGTTGTAGTAAACCACCTCGGTACTTACTCTCTTCTTTTACATGTTGATAATCCAAGAATATAGCCACAAAATATTCCACCTCCTTCTTCAGATTCGACCAATAGTAGAAACTCTTCACTGTCGTTAATGTTTTCTGGTATCCTGGGTGACCTGAATATGGTTTAGCATGAAATTTTCTTAGGATAATATTATTAAGCTTATTGTTGTCTACCACATAGATCATGTCCCTAAATCTGACCAAAACATCTGCTGTGAAATGATAGTTCATATCGTAATCACCTATATCTTCTTGTAATCTATGCCTGAGCTCCCTATACCCGGCATCTTGTTGTCTTGCCTGTAAGATCCGATCTTGTAGATATGTCCCATAAGAACTCATAGTTGTTATATGATTCACTTGCACTCTTATGCTAAGAGAATTTTCACTCATGTTTTCATTTCCCTTAATGTACCCAATCTCGAAATCAAACTCACTGATCATGTCCAACCATCTAGCTTTCCTAGAATTCAGATTTAATTTGTTAAACAAGTATCTCAATCCACTGTGATAACTCATGATTACAAACCTCTTGCCAAGAACATAGTGCCTCCACATATTCAAAGCATGGATGATCGTTCCGA
Organism: Pinus taeda; assembly: GCA_000404065.3. Classification (NCBI taxonomy): domain Eukaryota; kingdom Viridiplantae; phylum Streptophyta; class Pinopsida; order Pinales; family Pinaceae; genus Pinus; species Pinus taeda. Next base: position 109,973 of record APFE030920615.1, on the reverse strand, counting down.
GCTAAAGATCACGTGTAACATAATTTGTCTCAAGCTCATTCAATTTCCTTGATTCGTAACATACCACATGTCCCTCCTCCATTAGGACTCCACAAGTCCTCTCTTGTAGGCATTTGTACACACCAAAAACTCTTTATCCGTATCTATAATCTTGAGAACTGGAGCATTTGTCAACAACTTCTTCAAGTGATCAAAACTTGCTACACATTTCCCTGTCCATTCAAATTTGTTCCCTTTTCACTACAATGATGAGATAGGATATGAAATACGCGAGAAGTTCCTAATAAACAACTTGTATTAACCTGCTACGCCCATAAACGACCTTACCTCATCCACATTCCTAGGAGCTACCCATTCCATAATAGCGCTTATCTTTTCTAGATCCAATGTTATACCTTCGTTGGAAAAAAATAAGTCCAAAGTAATGTACCTATGTTTGAAAGAAACTACATTTGGAAAGCTTAGCATATAATTTATGCTGTCTTAGAAATCTCGAAACTACTACTAAGTGTTCAACATGCTCTTCCTCATTCTTATTATATATCAATATACCATCAATGAGCACAATAACAAACTTGTCCAGATAAGGCTGCAACACACTATTCATCAAGCACATAAAAGTAGTTGGAGCATTAGTAAAACAAAATGGAACTACAACAAAATCATAGTGTTGATACCTAGTCTGGAAAGCATTCGTGTAAATATTCTCTTTTCTGATGCGTGACTAATGGTATCCTAATTTCAGATCAATCTTTGAGAGCAATGTTTCTCCCTTAATGTGTTGGCAATGCCACCCGTAATATTTGCGCTGCAAGGGCGGTCCAGGAGGGGTGCTAGCCATTTAAGAATAGATGTAAATTTTTCTTGTAAGATGTTGTAATTTTGTAGTCAATATGGGTCATTCATTAGGTGAATATTTGATAGTAGAATTTATGTTTAATGTAGGGTTTTTTTACCTAGAAGGAAACCCCTCACTATACATGAGGGAATTGTATTGCGTTTATGTAGATATGCACTCTGAGTGAGAAAGAGAGAGGAGATTGTGTGAGACCGAGGAGATTGTATGAGAGCGAAGAGGCAATTACAACAAATTTTCTGTAGGTTGTATCTCTTCAATTTGCTAGATAATATAAAAGGAAAGATTGGTTGTTTCCATGGACGTAGCGCGAATTGGGTGAACCACGTATATCTGTGTCTCTCTTGTTTTATGTGTTTTCTATGTTTATATTTCTGCAATATATTTTATGTGTTCCATTGCTCTGTAATATATAATTTTCTAACAATTGGTATCAGAGACGAAGGTTTATTTGGCTGATAAACTCGCAAAAGAGAAGGGTTCCTGGTTCAAGTGGGAGCAATGGTGGAAGATGATAGGTTTAGGGTAAAAAAATTAATGGCCGAAACTACGAGCTATGGAAGATGCAAATGGATGATTATTTGTACCAGAAAGATTTGTTCCAATCATTGAGTATAAAGGAAAAGAAGCCAACGAGTATGATAGACACATAATGGGATATTCTCGACAGAAAGGCACTTGGAAAAATAGGGCTATGCCTAGCGGCATCGGTAGCCTTTAATATTTCAAAGGAAACTACAACAGAGGGTTTAATGTTAGCATTGGCCAAACTATATGAAAATCCCTTGGCCTCAAATAAGGTATTTCTTATGAAGTGTTTATTTTATATGAATATGTCAGAAGGTGGATCTTTTGCTGATAATTTAAATGAATTTAATACAGTTACCAGTTAGTTAAGTTTTGCCGGGGTAACTTTTAATGATGAAGTTAGGGCTCTATTATTGCTATGCTCATTTACAGAAAGTTGAAATGGTTTAGTTATGGCGATTAATAACTCCATCTCTGGGTCTAGTACTTTAAAATTTGATGATGTTGTCGATGCAATCCTCAGGGAGGAAATGCAATAGAAAAGCTCCGGTGAGACATAAGGTAATTCGTTGACTGCAGAGACTAGGGGAAGAAAAATGGAAAGAGGAAAGAGCCCAGGATATCACAATAAGTCAAGGAAAGGCAGATTCAAGTCCAGATCGGGGACAGTGTGATTGAAGTATAGGAACAAAAGGATACCTAAAGAAACACTGCAAGTATTAGAAGGGAAAAGAAGGAGACACACAACAAGAAAACAATCATGAAGAGAATGTGACAGGTGATGCGTTGCAATATTATTTGATTCTTTCATTATAAAATATTGTTGATGCTTGGATGGTAGATTCATGGGCCTCATTCCATGCCACACCTGATAGGAAACATATTCATGATTATGTTCAAGGAGATTTTGGATAGGTTCGATTAGGTGATGATAAACCATGTAAAATCATTGGAATGGGTACAATTTTCATAAAACAATAGAATGGAAACCAATGGCTATTGAAGGAGGTAAGGCATGTTCCATATCTGAAGAAGAATATAATTTTAACAGGGCAGTTGGGAGGTGAAGGCTATGTGACTACTTTTATAGATAAAACCTGCAAGGTCACTAAAGGATCCCTGGTAATAACAAAAGGAGAAAAGGTTGGTACATTGTATTTATGCAATGGTATTTCTAATTTTTTTAGTGCTTTAACCTCTATAGGAGAAAATATGACATTGTGGCATCATAGGCCTGGGCACATTAGCGAAAAGGGGATATAGATTCTTCACTCAAGAAATTTGTTGCTAGGTTTGAAGCATGTTGATTTAAAATTCTCTGAGAATTGTGTTTATGGAAAACAGAAGAGATTCAAACTACTCAGAGTTGGGAAAGAAAAGAAGAGAAAAAAATTAGAGCTTGTGCATAAAGATGTAGTGGGACCTACTCAAGGATCATCTCTTGGTGGCTCTCGTTATTATGTTACTTTTATTGATGATGCAATCAGAAAAATCTGGATTTATTGTATTTGAAATAAATCTGATGTATTTGATACTTTCAAGAGATGGAAAGATTTGGTTGAAAATGAGATAGGAAAATGGTTGAAGTGTCTCAGATCAGACAATGGAGTTGAATATTGCAGCAAAGATTTTGATAGGTACTGTTCAGAGAATGGAATTCACAGAGAGAAGACAGTTCCAGCAACACCACAAGAAAATGGTGTGTCAGAAAGGATGAACAGGACAATCATGGAGCGTGTAAGGTGCATGATATTGCATGTGGGATTGCCTTTACAATTTTGTGCAGATGTTGTAAATGCTATTTTTTATTTAATAAACAGAGGACCTTTAAGTTCCTTGGATGGTGGTATTCCAGAGTAGGCATGGATAGGTAAAAAGGTAAACTACTTATTTTTAAAGATTTTTGGTTGTGAAGCCTTTATCCACATTAATAAAGAAAATAGAATAGATCTTGAGGCAATATCAAAGAAATGTACCTTTATTGGATATGGTGTTAATGGTTTTGGTTATTTCTTTTATGATTATGAAAAGTACAAAATCATTAGAAGCAGAGATGTCATATTCAGTGAAAAGGTTTTCTATAAGGATCAACTGCAGGAAAAGAAATGGGAAAAATAAAATAGAGAATACACAGTGGTTGATGAGATCACAGGAAAAAGTGATGGTGCTTGAAAATCATAATGATCAACAACCACAACCACAACAACAGCAAGAACCTCAAACACTTGAAAGTGGTTTTAGAAGATCTACAAGGACAAGTAGACCCCCTGAATGATGCTCTCCTTCATTATGTTATGTATTGTTGACTGATTATGGTGAACCAGAATGTTATGAATAAGTAGTGCAAATAGAAACTAGGAACAAGTGGGAGCAAGCCATGAAAGAAGAGATGAAATCCTTAGCACATAACCAGACTTGGGACTTAGTCATGTTTCCTGTAGGTGAAACAACATTGCAAAATAAATGGGTTTACAGGTTGGAGGAAGAATATGGAGGTAGAAAAAGTAGAAAGGTAGAATTGCGCTCAAGGGGTTTGCACAGAAAAAAGGTATAGACTTTGATGAGATATTTTCTCCTGTTGTTAAAATGACTTCAATCATAACCATTTTAAGTCTAGTAGTAGCTGGAGATCTGCATCTTGAGCACTTATATGTAAAGATAACCGTTCTCCATGGGGATTTGGAGTTAGAGATATATATGTAGTAGCCACAAGAATATGAGGTAAAAGGGAAAGAGAAACTAGTGTGTGGGTTGAAGAAGAGCTTGCATGGCTTAAAACAGGCTCCAAAGAAGTAGTATCTAAAATCTAACAAGTTTATGTCTAAACATGGCTAAACTAGCTATCACTCTGATCATTGTGTTTATCTCAAAAGGCAAAATGATGGCAGCTATATTATATTGTTATTGTATGTAGATGACATGCTTGTTGCAGGTTATAACATGCAAGAAGTAAATGTGCTCAAAAGAAAATTGGAAAACTCATTTGCAATGAAGGATTTGGGTGTTGCAAAACAAATCTTTGGTATGAGAATAACTAGAGATAGGAAGAATAAAAAATTAACATTGTCTCAAAGTGAGTACATAGAAAAGGTATTGAAAAAATTTAATATGAAAAAATGCAAAACCAGTTAGTATACCTTCAGCTAGCCATTTCAAGCTAAGTAAGGAGGTGTGTCCCAAGTCTCAGGAAGAAATTGCTTATATGGCTAAATTTCCATATACATCAGCAGTTGGAAGCTTAATGTATGCAATGGTCTGCACAAGGCCTGATATTTCACATGCAATGGGAGTTGTAAGCAGGTAAATGAACAATCTAGGAAAAGAACATTGGATGGAGGTGAAGTGGATTCTCAGGTATTTGAGAGGTACCAAAAATCAAGCATTATGTTTTGGTGGTTCAAATATTTCTCTATAGGAATATGTTGATGCAAATATGGTGGTTGATAGAGATAACGGGAGGAGCACCATAGGGTATGTGTTTACTATAGGTGGAACAACTGTCAGTTGGGTTCCAAAACTACAAAGTGTTGTTGCACTCTCAACAATGGAAGCACAGTATGTTGTTGCTACAGAGGCTAGTAAAGAAATGATTTGGTTACAAAGGTTTGTGGATGAATTGGATAAGGAGTAGGAGTTGAGCAGGTTATACAAGGAAAGCCAAAGTGCCATACATTTTGCAAAGAAATTTGCATTTCATTCCAAGACTAAACATATACATCTCCAGTACCATTTCATACAGTTAGTGTTGGAAGATGGACAATTGAAGATGGAAAAGATACATACTAGCCATAATTCAGCATATATGTTAACAAAAGTTGTAACCAGGTAGAAACAAAGATTCGTCTTAGTTTCAATTGGTCTTCAAGTATAATGAAGAAGATGAGAAATAACCTGGTCTAAAGTGGATTCATTGTCCATCAAATGAAGCAGTGGTGGAGTTGCTATAATCAGTCTCCAAGTGGGAGATTGTTGGGTTTGGAGCTTGATTATCTTCTTTATTTAGAGGTATCATCAGATTGGACCACAGTTCGTAATGTGGTGGCAACATCACCCATAATATTTTCACTATAAGGGGGGTCCAGGTGGGGGGCTGTGATCTTTGGGATCGCCCCCCCAGATGATGATCGGGAGCAGTGCCCTCGAAGCTAAAAATAGATGTAAAATTTCCTTGTAAAATGTTGTAATTTCGTAGTCAATCAGGGTTGTTCATTAGGTGAAGATTTGATGGTAGAAGTTATGTTTAATTTAAGATTTTTTGCCCTAGAAGGGAACCCCTCGATATATATGAGGAAATTGTATTGCATCTATGTAGATCTACATTTTGAGAGAGAAAGAGAGACGAGATTGTGTGAGAGTGAAGATGGAATTATAGCGGATCTGTTGTAGGTTGTATCTCTTCAGTTTGCTACATAATATAAAAGGAAGGATTGGCTATTTCCTGTCGACATAGCCCAAATTGGGTGAACCATGTATATCTATGTCTCTTGTGTTTTATGTGTTTCATGTGTTTATATTTATACAATATATTTTATGTGTTCCATTGCTCTATAATATATAATTTTCTAAGAATTGGTATCAGAGCTGAAGGTCTATTTGGCTGATAAACTCGTAGGAGACAAGGGTTCCTGGTTTGAGTGGGAGCAATGGCAGAAAATGGTAGGTTTAGGGTCAAAAAATTTAATGTCTAAAACTACCAGCTATGGAACATGCAAATGGAAGATTATTTGTACCAGAAATATATGTACCAACCATTGAGCAGAAAGGCAAAGAATCCAACGAGTATGAAAAACATAGAATGGGATATTCTTGACAGAAAGGCACTTAGAACAATATGGTTATGCCTAGCGGCATTAGTAGCCTTTAATATTTCAAAGGAAATGAAAAATAGAGGGTTTAATGTCAACATTGGTCAAACTATATGAAAAACCCTCAACATCAAATAAGGTATTTCTTATGAAGCATTTATTTAGTTTGAAGATGTCAAAAGGTGGATCTGTTGCTGATCATTTAAATGAATTTAATACAATTACAAGTCAGTTAAGCTCTATAGGGGTAACTTTTGTTGATGAAGTTAGGGCTCTATTATTTTTCTACTCATTTCCAGAAAGTTGGAATGGTTTAGTTATGGCCATTAGTAACTCTGTCTCTGGATCTAGTACTTTAAAGTTTTATGATGTTTTTGGTGCAATCCTTAGCGAGGAAATGCGATGGAGAAGCCCTGGTGAGACATCAAGTAATGCTTTGACTGCAGATACTAGGGGGAGAAAAATGGAAAGAGAAAAGAGCCCAAGATATCATAGTAGCTCAAGGAAAGGCAGATCCAAGTCGATATTATGGACAGTGTGCTCGAAACGCAGGAAGAAAGGACTGATCTGGAATTTATCCAGGACAAAGAATGAAAGGTATTATAAACTCACGTGCATGGATGTGCCTATGTTACTTATGTAATGGATTGATAAGATTGCTAGAATACATAGACATTGAGGCAATAAGAGAAAGAATAACAGTCAAACATGTAAACAAAACAAGTTTAATAAGGAGTTCACACAATGCTCCTAGGCTATGTCTCCTGGTCCAGCCTTTCAATGGTGGCCTCTCTATTATGTTTTCAAGCAGATTTTTCACAACAATGACCTTGATTCAAGACTCAATAAACAAAATGAAGTCAGCAGGAATGGAGTGCACAGACTCTCCTTACTGAAACTTGACCTCTAAGGGTCACAATAGTATGACAGGCCTATGCCGAGGAGTTTGCTTGAACATCTCAAGCCTTCAATGGAGTACACAGACTCTCAAACTGTCTCTGGCTTTGTCTGGCTTGATGTTGCCTTTAGGTCAACTCGGTTTCTACTCTCTGTTCTCTTCTATTAGCTTTCTACGTCTCTTCGTTATCTTCCTATGTGTTCTACTTTTGTCAGTTCATGGCTTTAAAGCTAGTCTGTTCTTTGACAGCTCATTTCTGCTTCCTAGCCTTCTGGTTTCCATTCCTCTGTCCATTCGAATTCCTTTGCTCTGCATCATCATCACTGGGTAATGCCTCGCAGGGAGGTGGCCACCTATTTGCTAACGAACTGGGTGTCAAATTCGCTGAATCATATTCGAATGGGCGCTATATCAGTTTGCTTCAAGATCGCCCACAAACACTAATTGTTTGCCAACTCATCATCCATGTCGGACTTCAAATCCCTTGTCATCTTTCTTTTTCACCTATCAAATCCAGTCAGTAATTGGGACGTATCTCTACCATTGATCTGGAACCCCAGATCGTACGATCATCCTTCATATCAGGCGGACAAGTCGCACGACATTTACCCATCCGAAAAGGGGTGTTTTCTCTCTCTTCTACCAGATGCTTGTCACTCGATGTGTGGCATCAGGTAGGACTTAGTCAAAACTGCTTACCACCTCAAAGCCTTTTGATATCTTGCCAGTTTTGGGGAATCCCATGCTACGAAACTAAAACAGTTACTTTTTCTGAATTTTATAGCGATTTCGGGTTCGGGTGCTTGTTGGGTCCCTATAATACTAGTGATTACCCCATTACTATTGTAGTTGAATCCCTTATTAATATTGTTGTGCCCCATAGAATCCCTCCATTGTTATTTATGTGGCTTTATATTATCATTGTTAGGTCAGCTGGATTATATTGTGACTCCTTAGACTCCTATATATAGAAAGGAGGTTTTGTCATTTGAATCATCCAAGAATTGTTCATTTATGTAATGTAAAGGAGATTTCCACCTCGAAGAGGTTGAATTCTAAGGCGTTGATCTATCTTTCTATCTTTTTCTTGAGCTGGTTTCATAACATTTCGTATCAGACCTTTGGATTCTAGGGCTTCGCTGCTCCAAACAGGTCATCGTGGCATTTTCACTATAACTTTTTTCTGCGATGTTTCGGAAGCTAAAAAATAAACCCATTTGAGAAGAAATTGTGCTGAATCTTGGGTCAAAATTTCAGAGCTTTTCGCACTATATTTGTGGAGATATGATCTGAGGAAATTGGTCTTTTTGCAGACTCCTGAATTACATTCCAAATAGGTGACCTGGGGAAAATCATCATAACTTTCTCTCTGAGCATCAGATTGAAATTCTGTAAGAAAGTGAAAAAAGAGGATGAACTGTAGTTTCTTGTATATACTTTTCAAAGCCAAAGATCGAAACATTGACTTGTGGCACGTCGTACAAATTCGCTCTACTGAACTAGTCTATAATTAGGTCATTGTGGGAGATTTCACATAACTCTTCCTTGGAGAATCCAATTTGGATCACACTAGTGGAGTTGGAAAGAGGATATAGAGGGCTATTACAGGTTACAATTTCAAAATTGGATGATCCGAAAGTACAAAGATACATCGGAGGCAATATCGAGCTCCTACAAAGTGAAAAAAGATGTGTAGGTTTTTTTAATTTTTTGCTTAAGCTTGGTTTGAAAATTTATTTTGAAGGAATTCCAAGGGCATAATAGAGCATTATTATTGGTAAATGATGCCCCAAGGAAAGAAAATGCAAACACTTAGTAAGCAACCTGAAAGCTCTAGCATGACTCATGAAGAAGAGGAAGAAATGCTACATGATATATCAAAATTACAAGACCAAGTGCAACAAATGTCACTCTCACAAAAGCTAATAGAAGCTAAGATAAAGGGCGTGGAAGCTAAGATGGATGATTTGAAGATAGATTTGAAGACAGATTTGAAGAGATACATGGTAGATTTGAAGACATATTTGACAAATTTTCGACAAGAAATACTTACTAATGGTGAAAAGGTAGTAAAGGAAACTCATGATGCGAACAAAAGAAATTTTAATTATGATTTCATAGACTCTAATGTGGGATCGAAGACCCACCATATTCCAAAAATCGATATGAGGAAGTTTAATGGCAAGGATCCCGCAACATGGATATTACTTATGGAGCAATTTTTCGATCTCAATAATGTGCAAAACACACAAAAGGTACGTATTGCAACTTTATATTTGGAACCAAATCAGTTTGTATGGTATCAATGGCTTTGCTCTCGTAAACAAATTATCACTTGGGCAATTTTTACAGAAGAATTGATAGCACATTATGAGGATACAAAAAGCAACACTTTTTTTAGCCAATTGATAAGTCTCAAACAAAAGGGTTCAATAATGGAGCACATTGAGGAGTTCCAAAAATTGAACATAAGGGTAAAAAATGTTCCATAGGAGCATAGGATTGATGTATTCATAGGGACTTTAAAGGATAACATCCAACATGATGTTCACCTTTGGGAACCTGATTCATTAGAGAAGGCATTCAGGTTAGCAAGAAAAATTGAAAGCAAAATTATGGCAACGAGGAAGCATACCACTCACAACTATCAAGATGGAAGTGTTGTTGCCCCTAGTCTTCCACAACCTATAAGGTTGACACCACAAAAATTGGAGGAAAAGAGAGAAAAATGGCTTTGTTACAGTTGTGATAGCAAATACACTAAAGGTCATAAGTGTGCTAAGAAGAAATCATTCTACATAGATTGTGAAGAGGAAGAAGAAAGGGAGCAAGAAAGGTCAAAAGAAGAGGATATACTCTAGGAACAAAGCATAGATAAAGAAGAAATGAATCCAACCATATCTTGTAATGCATTGGCAGGAATTACCACTCCTCAAACCATCAAAATAGAAGGACAAATAAAGAAGAAAAAGGTAATAGTTTTGATTGATTCAGGAAGCACCCACAATTTTATTCATTGTAAGGTAGCAAAAGAATTGAATTGCTTCCTATATCCAACACCAGAGTGTCAAGTGATGATTGCAAATGGAGGAACAATAAATTGCTCTGGAAGGTGCCATAATATCAAGCTATCCATGGGAGAATATGTATTGACAAGCCCAATGCTTTCCATTCCAATGGGAGGTGTTGATGTTGTACTAGGAGTCTAATGGCTACAATCCTTGGGTACAATAGATTTTAATTTTCAAGAAATTTTCATGAAATTCTCTACGGAAGGAAAGGAAGTTGAATTAGGGGGTATTTCAGGGAATCTGGGAAAGATAATTAGCTCTAACCGTATGACAAAGCTTCTAAAAAAGAAACAAAGAGGTGTAATTGCACAATTATGTTCGCTAGATGTTTCCACATTGGAATCATCTATTTGTCCAGATCTCCAAAAAGTCTTGGACAATCATTCCAAGGTATTTGAGACTCCCAAAGGTCTCCCACCTATTCGTGATCATGATCATGCTATTCATCTGATTCCAGGATGTGTTCCTCCAAACATCAGGCCGTACAGATATCCCTATGCCCAAAAGAGTGAAATTGAACGTATGGTTGCAGAAATGCTAGAGGCTGGTATAATTCAACCGAGTCAAAGTTCTTTCTCTGCTCCAGTAGTATTGGTGCACAAGAAGGATGGATCATGGCGCATGTGTCCAGATTATAGGGAGCTCAACAAGCTCACTATTAAAGATAAGTTTCCCATTCCTGTCATTGATGAATTATTGGATGAATTGCATGGATCAATTTACTTCACCAAGTTGGATCTTCGTTCAGGATATCATCAAATCAGAATGAAGACTGAAGACATTCCAAAAACAACATTTAGAACTCATGAGGGTCATTATGAATTTTTGGTCATGCCTTTTGGCCTTACCAATGCACCTTCAACATTTCAGGTTTGATGAATTCAATTTTCAAACCATTCCTTAGAAAATTTGTGTTAGTATTTTTTGATGATATACTAATCTACAACAAGTCTTGGAAGGATCATGTTGAACATGTTGACAGGGTGCTACAACTATTGGAGGAGAAACAATTATATGCAAAAAGATCCAAATGTTTCTTTGGAGTCCAAGAGGTGGAATATCTGGGTCATATTGTATCTCATGAAGGAGTTAAGGTAGACCCTAGCAAAATTAAAGCCATTAAGGAATGGAAAATCCCCACATCCATAAACCATCTGCGAGGATTTCTCGAGTTGAGAGGGTATTATTACAAGTTCGTTAAGAATTATGGGAGAACAACAGCACCTCTAACAAAATTATTGAATAAAGATGCACTTTCATGGACTCTAGAAGCGACAAAGGCCTTCAAACATCTTAAATAGGCAATGTGCCAAGCACCGGTCTTAGCTACACCGGACTTCACAAGAATATTTATTGTGGAATGTGATGCTTCAGGAAATGGAATTAGTGCTATTTTAATGCAAGATTAAATACCCATTGCTTTTGAAAGTCGTCCAATCAAGGGAAAGTTTTTACACAAAGCTATTTATGAGAAGGAAATGTTGGCAATACTCCATGCACTTAAGAAATGGCAACCCTACCTAATGGGAAGACACTTCAAGGTAAAAATGGATCATCATAGCCTTAAATATCTTTTAGAACAAATATTATCCTCTGAAGAGCAACAAAAGTGGGTCACAAAGATGTTGGGTTATGACTTTGAAATCATCTACAAAAAAGGGACAGCAAAATGTTGTGGTAGATGCACTCTCAAGAAAGGATGAGGATGTGGAAGCACTGTTGTGTGCCATTTCTAGTATCCATCCAGATTGGATAAATGAAGAAAGGGAGGAATGGAAGAATGGCGAAGAAGTTTGGGCACTTATTTGAAAGTTACAACAAGATTCTAGTACTTTTGATACGTTTAACTGGCAAAATGATTCATTATGGTACAAAGATCGCTTATACCTCTGTAAGAATTCCTAGCTAAAACAAAATATTCTTATGGAATTGCACACTACTACCTTAGGAGGGCACTCAGGATTTTTAAAAACTTACCACAGGGTTAAGAAGGAATTTTTTTGGGATGGCCTTAAATCAGATATTCAAAAGTTTGTGGTGGAATGTTTGGTTTGCCAACAAAATAAAGTTGAAACAATTAAGACATCAGGTCTATTACAACCTTTATCCATTCCAAGCCAGTGTTGGGAGGAGGTTTCAATGGATTTTATCACAGGTTTACCCAAGTCTGAGGGAAAGAGTGTCACCATCGTGGTAGTTGATAAACTTACCAAGTATGCACACTTTTGTGCATTATCATATCCATTTAAAGCCAATATAGTTTCTACTGCATTTATGGAAACAATTCAAAAGTTACATGGAAACCAAAAGATTATTGTAAGTGAAAGAGATCTCATTTTCACTAGAAATTTTTGGACATAATTATTTTCTTGTCTTGGTACTCAGTTAGCTCATAGCTCATCTTATCATCCTCAATCTGATGGGAAAACTGAGATAGTAAACAAATGTCTGGAAGGATATCTTCGCTGCTTTGTATCTGATAAACAAACACAATGGGTCAAATGGTTGCCTCTGGTTGAATGGTGGTATAACACTTCCTTCCATACAGAAACAAAAATGAACCCATTTATGGCATTTTATGGATATCAGCCACCATCCATCACATCATATTTAAGAGAAAATTCTAAGGTTCAAGTAGTGGAACATCACATTGAACATAAACAAGAAGTCCTCCAACTCTTAAAGGATAACCTCGTGTTGGCACATAATATAATGAAACAACAGGTAAACATCGCAATGAAAGAAGTTTTGATGTAGGTGATTGGTTATTTCTATGACTACAACCATATAAGAAAATGTCTCTCAAGCAAGCTAAGAAGGATAATAAGTTATCACCAAAGTATTACGGTCCATACAAGGTGTTGCAAAAGATTGGTACTATGGAATACAAATTGGAGCTTCCTGCAGCTTCTCAATTGCACCCAGTTTTCCATGTTTCATGTTTAAAGAAGGTTGTAGGCGACAAGCTCCCAGTTCAAACAATATTGCCAGAACTTGATGAGGAAGGAAAAACTATATTGGAACCAGAAGCAGTCACAGAAACAAGAACTTGATAGCTATGAAATCGATCAATTTCGGAGTATCTTATAAAATGGAAGAACTTATCTGCTAAAGATTCCACATGGGAGGATGAAAAGTTTATACAGAAGCATTCAAAACTACTCAAGCGTTGAGGACAACACTTTTTTGAAGGAGATGGGAATGTTGGGTCCCTATAATACTAGTGATTACCCAATTACTATTGTATTCGTATCCCTTATTAATATTGTTGTGCCCCTATTGTCCCCATATTGTAATTATTGTGCCCCATAGAATCCCTCTATTGTTATTTTTATGGCTTTATATTATTATTTTTAGGTCAGCTGGGTTATATTGTGACTCCTTAGACTCATATATATAGAAATGAGGTTTTGTCATTTGAATCATCCAAGAATTGTTCATTTATGTTATGTAAAGGAGGTTTCCCCCTCGAAGAGGCTGAATTCTAAGGCGTTGATCTATATTTCTATCTTTTTATTCAGCTAGTTTCATAACAGCGCTTCAGGGCTTTCCTTCCCTAAGGGGGATGCCCTACGATAGGCGATTAGTGCTTAGCACTAATCACGTATCAGAATCCACCTCTGTTTCCCGAATTAGCCTTTGGTTTTGCCAGTTTTGTGCCATTGTGCTTACCATGGGCCAACGGTCTGTGCGCTTGATTGAGTGTCCTCATTGCTCTACTCTAGCCACAACTGCAATTTTTATGAGGATTCCTTCTGATAGCTTCGATCTTTTCTAAGACTTGAATCTTTTAGCATAATTTGAAACAGTCAAGAAAAATTAGAGAGTTTTTAGGATCCAATTTGGATCACGAACTTCCCACTGAAAAAGCTTTTGGAACACCAAAAGTTGGTTTTATTTTAAGCATCGATCAAGTGAGGGTATTGCTTCCTCGCTTGCTCAATTTCTATCCAATTCACATTGCTTGGATTTGAACCTTTGAGTCTGATCCTAAGGTACTCAGCATCCCCTTTGCGTGTAGTTCTTACCTTCCTGTCCAGAACTATATCTTCCAGTAACTCATTAAGATATTCAGGTAACAGATCATCAATAGAAGGCAATTGACTCTACTCTTCAGGATATTCAATTAATGAAGGTTGAAACAGTCTCAAGCTGTCTTCATTAGCAACTAAGTAGATGTGCATGTAAGCCGGTAGATCAAGGAAAAAAACATTCTCACCAATTTTCTCAAGTATCTTGAAGGGTCCATACCTTATTGGCTTCAGCTTCTTTCCTTCACCTTGTATTCTATCTTTGCTGATATACATCCAGACTTGATCACCAACTTGGAAACTATGCTCCATCCGATGCTTGTCATGCCTTGTCTTATACTTGGCTTGGCTCTTTTCCAGCTATTCTTGTACTACCTGGTGAATCTCTTGGATTTGTTCAATGAACTTGGTTGCCTTGTCCACATCGCTATGTCCATCAACTGTTATGTCTTTACCAAAGACAAAATCCAAGGGAGACCTTGGTGTGAAACCAAAATAGGTCTCAAAAGGAGATATCTGGGTAGAAGAATGTTTAGCTCAATTGTAAGCATGTCGCACATAGCATAATGTTCATCCCAAAGTTTGGGATGCTTGCTACAATAGCCTCTAAGCAATTGGATCACTATCTTGTTGACCACTTCTGTTTGGCCTTTTGTTTGCGGGTGAAAAGTTGTGCTCTTCTTCAGCGTGGTGTCCATCAATTCCCATAAACTTGACCAAAATTTCCCAACAAATCGGGTATCTCAATTAGATATTATGGAAGTGGGTAATCCAAAATGAACCCATACATGCTGAAAGAAAAACTTTGCAGTTTGTTCAGTTGTAATCTGTTTGTTACAAGGTATTAAAATACACATTTTTCTAAACCTATCCACAACAACATATAAATAGTCATGAACTTTCCTAGATTTAGGCAGTCCTCCAACAAAGTCCATGGAAACACTTTCCCAAGGATGAGAAGGAACTAGTAGTGGACTGTACAAGCTTAGTTTTATATTGTTGGACTTGCTTTTAGCACACATGGTACACCCTCTTACATATCTACAATCTGTCTCATTCATTTTTGGCTAATAATAAAATCTTTGCAATTGTGCAACCGTCTTACCTACCCCAAAGTGACCTGATATTAGAGAAGTGTGTGCTTCTAGAATTATCTATACTCTTTCAGTTTGTGGAATGCATAGATTCCCACAATGATACACAAGTTGGTCCTTAATATGATAATCCAATTCTTCTAGTCATTTGCCTTGACTTAAAGTTGCATATACATCTTTAAAATATATATCTTGAGCATATTGTTCAATGTAGCTCTCATGCAATACTGAATTTTGCTCAAGTATATTAGATGCATTTATAATTGGTCTAGGTAACATATCTTCAAATTTATTGTGTATGCCCTTTTTATATTTGATGACTAAATGAAACTATTGTAGAAAACCCATCCATCTATAGTGTCTTGATTGCTGCAACTTAGTTTGGGAGTGTAGATATTGAAGTGGTTGATGAACAGTATGTATAACCATCTCTTTGCCCATTAAGTAATGTTTCCACTTTTTCACACTCTGTACTAATGCATACAATTTTTTATCATATGTGGGATAGTTAACTACTGCATAATTAAATGTCTCAAAATGATAACATATGGGTTTACGATGCTGCATCAACACTGCTCCAATGGCATAGTCACTGGCATCTATTTCAATCTCAAATGGTATTTGAAGATCGGGTAGTGCTAGTATAAGTGTTGTACTAATATTTTCTTTCAAGGTGTCAAAGGCTTTATGATGTTTGCCTCCCCACTGAAACACCTTATGCAATCTGTTAAAGCATGTAAGGGAGCTGCAATTAAGGAAAAGTTAGAAATAAACTTTCTCCAATATTGTGTTGCTCCTAAGAAGCTTCTAACTTTTGTAGAAGATTTAGGTTTAGGCTAGTTTACAATGACTACAACCTTAGAGGGATCTATCTTCAATTCACCACCCCCTAGTATATGTCCCAAATAATTCAAAGATGTTTTTCCAAATTCACATTTTGAGAGTTTACCATAAAATTTTTCTCTTTTCAAAACATCTAGTGTCTGCTTAACATGCTTTAAATGTTCTTCCCATGTTTTTCTAAATATAAGAATGTCATCTAGATATACAATAACAAAATCATAAAGAAAAGGTTTGAGTACATCATTCATTACTCTCATGAAAGTAGCAAGAGCATTAGTTAAGCCAAAAGGCACAACCAACCACTCATACAATCCCTACTTTGTTTTGAAAGCAGCCTTCCATGCATCTTTCTCTATGACTCTGACTTGATGATAGCCACTATGAAAGTCTAACTTGGAAAAATAAACAACTTCTTTCAACTGATCTAATAGATCATCTATGCGAGCAGGGGAATAACGATTTTTTATCGTTATCTTATTCAGTGCTCGGTAATCAATGCACATTCTCCACAAGCCATCTTTCTTTTTCACCAAAACAGTTTGAGACCCACATGGTGATGTGCTAGGTCTGATGAAACCCTTCTCGAGTAGTTCCTGTACCTACTTCTTGATTTCTACATTCTCTAAAGCAGACAACCTGTGCATTTTGATGTTAGGCAATGGAGCATCTTGCTGCAAATTAATCTCATGCACTATTTCCTTTTCGGGTGGCAGACCTTTATATTCTAAAACAATTTTTTCTAAATCAGCTTGTTGTTTAGCATCACAGCCCTCAAATACATTGGTTTTATCAAGTTTCTTTTCCCTCACAACCATCAATAGATTGTGCAGAATTACTAGTGATGCTTCAAAATTTTTACCTTTTATACCTGTGGCTATGATTGTTGCTTCATCTCTTGAGTCTAACCCCAAATCCTTTTGAATATCTACAAGCAATATTCTTCTTCTTGCCCTTGAACGTCTTAGGTTTCAGCTCTGGATGCAGAATCCAGTGGTGTTCATCGTCATGCCCATCCTTCTTATAGTGAGTGCATGAGGACTTGCTCTTCCGTACAATGTTTGTCTTCCTCTCTTTCCATTTCTATTTTTCTTTCTCCTTATTTTTGCTTGCATGGGTTGGGATGATCCCCCAACCTCTGAGTTCCCATTCCTACCTCTAGCTTCTAGATGTGTAGCCAAAACAGATACCTCATCTATGCTAGTGGGATTAAACATGAGGATAGTTTGCTTCATGTAGCTGTGTAGACCACCTATATACCTCAACAGAGTCTCAGGTGAGTCTAAAGAAATTCCTAGAATCAAAGCTCTTTTCCTAAATTCTTGGGTGTAACCTTGTACACTTTTCCCTTTTAGTCGTTGAAGAGTTTTCCAACTCATCATGGCTTGCTACATGTAGGCTAGTGGATAGAATTGCTTTTTAATTGCAGAAATAAATTCACTCCAGACAGAAAGAATTTTACCATGTTTCTTCATGTCAGCTTATGTCCTGCCTTCCCACCATACCAAGACAGTGCCTCCAAGGCGTAGGCTACCCAACTGAATCTTAATCTTGTTTGAGTCAATGCTTTGCACTCTATAATAAACATCAATTTGTCTGATCCAGTTATCCAGATTCTTTGCATTCAACTCTCCATCATATATTGGTAAATCAAATCTAACATCTGATTTAATCAAAGATGTCTTCTTTTTATTTTCAGGGCTATTAGGAGGCATGAGAAATCTTTCTTCTTTCCCTTTTCCTTTAGAGTGGTCATGGAGGAGGGATTCTTCTACTCCTTTGTCTTGTTTGAAGCTTGATGAATCTTCATCTCTATGTTTCCTAAAGTCCCTATACACTTCCTCCACCATGGATCTCAAGACCATAAAACTATCCATGAATTGGGGGTCTCATTCCAAGGGATTTTCTTCTGACATTTTCCTCTTAGAATAGACTCTTCCAATTTCCAGGTTAGTTTCAGCCAATTCTCCTTATCCTAATTTAAGCTTTGATCTAGTTAGCATTCAACAAAAAAATCCAGCACAAGATTGTGTAACCTTAGTAACCCTAAAGCTTTGATACCACTTGATTTGGAATTTATCCAGGACAAAGAATGAAAGGTATTAAAGACTCATGTGCATGGATGTGCCTATGTGACTTATGCAACGGATCGATAAGATTGTTAGAATACATAGACAATGGGCAATTAGAGAAAAAATAACAGTCAAACATGTAAACAAAACAAGTTTAATAAGGAGTTCACCTAATGCTCCTGGGCTATGTCTCCTGGTCCAACCTTTTAGTGGTGGCCTCTCTATTATGTTTTCAAGCAGAGTTTTTACAACAGTGAGCTCGATTCGAGACTCACTAAACAAAATGAAGTCAGTAGGAATGGAGTGCACAGACTCTCCTTACTGAAACTCAACCTCTGAAGGTCACAGTGGTATGACAGGCCTATGCCAAGGAGTTTGCTTGAACCTCTTAAGCATTCAATGAAGTACACAGACTCTCTCACTCTCTCTGGCTTTGTTTGGCTCGATGCTACCTTTAGGTCAGCTCAACTTCTACTCTTTGTTCTCTGCTATTAGCTTTCTGTGTCTCTTCGCCATCTGCCTTTGTGTTCTGATTCTGTCAGTTCATGGATTTAAAGCTAGTTTGTTTTTTGACTGCTCATTTTCGCTTCCTGGCCTTCTGGTTTCCTTTCCTCTGTCTGTTTGAATTCCTCTACTCTGCGTCATCATCACTGGGTAATTCCTCGCAGGGAGGTGGCCACCTATTTGCTAATGAACTAGGTGTCAGATGCCTTGAATCATATTCGAATGGTCGTTAAATATGTTTGCTTCAATATCGCCAGTGAACATGAATCATTTTCCAACTCATCATCCACGTCGAACTTCAAATCCCCTATCATCTTGCTTTTTTTCCTGTCAAATCCAATCAGGCATAGGGATGTATCTTTGTCATTGATCTAAACCCCCTAGATCCTACTGTCATCCTTCATATTGGGTGGACAAGTCGCACGACGTTTACCCATCCGATGTAGGCTATTTTCTCTCTCTTCCACTGGACACATGTCGCTCGATGTGTGGCATTGGGCGGGACTCAGTCAAAACTGCTACCACCTCGAAGCCTTTTGATATCGTGCTAGTTTTGGGGAATCCCATGCTATGGAACTGAAATAGTTACTTTTTCTGAATTTTATAGCAATTTCAGGTCCGGGAGCTTCGAGGCTTTCCTTCACTGAGGGGGACGCCCTGCGATATGTGATTAGCACTTAGAATCCACCTCTATTTCTCGATGCCCTGTGCTAATCATGTATCATAATCCACCTCTGTTTCCTGAATTAGCCTCTAGTTTTGTCATTTTGTGCCATTGCACTTTACCATGGGCCAACGATCTGCGCGCTCAACCGAGGGTCCTAATTGCTCCGCTCTAGCCACAAATGCAATTTCAATGATGATTCCTTCTGATTGCTTCATTCTTTTTTAAGACTTGAATATTTACCATAATTTTAAATAGTCATGAAAACTTAGAGATTTTTTAGGATCCAATTCGAATCAAGGACACCTGAAGAAAGACTACAAGTCTCAGAAGGGAAAAGAAGGAGACATGCAGCAATAAGACAATCATGAAGAGAATGTGACATGTGATGTGTATAACATGCTTTGATTCTTTCATTAGATAATATTATTGATGCCTGGGTGGTAGATTCAAGGGCCTCATTCCATGCCACACCTGATAGGAAACATTTTCATGATTATGTTAAAGGAGATTTTGGACATGTTCAATTGGGTGGTGATAAAACCTGTAAAATCATTGGAATGGGTACAACTTTCTTAAAACAATGGAATGGAAATCAATTTCTATTGAAGGAGGTAAGGCATGTTCCAAATCTGAAGAAAAATCTAATTTCAACAGGGCAATTGGGAGGTGAAGGCTGTGTGACTACTTTTATAGATAAAACTTGGAAGGTCACTAAAGGATCCCTAGTAATAGGAAAAGGAGAAAAGGTTGGTACATTGTATTCATGCAATGTTATTTCTAATTTTGTTAATGCTTTAACTTCTATAGGAGAGGATATAGCATTGTGGCATGATAGGCTTGGGCACATGAGCAAGAAGGGGATACAAATTCTTCACTCAAGAAATTTATTGCCAGGTTTGAAGCATGTTGATTTAAAATTTTATGAGAATTGTGTTTATGGAAAATAGAAGAGAGTCAGATTCTGCAAAGCTGGGAAAGAAAAGAAGAGAAAAAAATTAGAGCTTGTGCACACATATGTATGGGGACCTACTCAGGTATCATCTCTTGGTGGCTCTCGTTATTATGTTACTTTTATTGATGATGCAACCAGAGAAAACTAGATTTATTGTATTCGAAATAAATATGATGTATTTGATACTTTCAAGAAATGAAAAGCTTTGGTTGAAAATGAGACAGGAAAAATGTTGAAGTATCTCAGATTAGAAAATGGAGGTGAATATTGCAGTAAAGAGTTTAATTAGTACTGCTTAGAGAATAGAATGCGTAGAGAGAAGACAGTTTGAAGAACATAAAAAAATGGTGTGTCAGTTAGGATGAATAGGACAATCATGGAGCGTGCAAGGTGCATGAGTTTCCATGCAGGATTGCCTTTACAATTTTCGACAAATGTTGTAGATACTATTGCTTATCTAATAAATAGAGGGCCTTCAAGTTCTTTGGATGGTGTTATTCCAGAGGAGGCATGGACAGGTAAAAATGTAAACTACTCATTTTTAAAGACTTTTGGTTGTGAAGCCTTTGTCCACATTAATAAAGAAAATAGAACAAATCTTGAGGAAAAAATCAAAGAAATATACCTTTATTGGATATGGTGCTAATGATTTTGGTTATCGCTTTTATGATTATGAAAAACACAAAATCATTAGAAGCAAAGATGCCATATTCAATGAAAAGGTTTTCTATAAGGACTAATTGTAGGAAACGAAATAGGAAAAATAAAACAGAGAATATACAGTGCTCGATGAGCTCACTGTTAGGACCCAGAATTGACCAATTTTGACCTTATATTTCCATCATAATATTATCCTTTTTCAGTCATAAGTTATAAGTTTTGATCTTACAATGACTTGATTACCCCAAGGTATGGAGTAACTTCCCGCATATCTATATGTTTAATTGTTCACTGTATATTCGTAAGCACCTATGTATTTATCTTTGGAAATTTAACTGAATTACTAAGAAATTGTCTTAAGCCACAAGAGTTATAATCTACAGTTGTTGAAACACCAAAAACAGCAACCACGCAGTTGCCGCAACACCAGAGGCAGCAACTGCGCAGTCTATATAGTCAGCAACAGATATTATCTAAAGCGGATATTTTGGCACCAGCTGAGAATCACAACGGCAATTGTCTGAGACGTGGTCAAATCAAGCAATTGTCCAAAACAAGAAGAACACAGCTACCCGAACTCAGAGCCAGAATAGCACGGGGAATCGGCGAGAGGAATATGCATATCCCAAGGAAGACAGACAAAGACAGTTATTAGCTGTGTAATAGTCTAAACAAAGAATATATCATTATATTGTTGCAACAGCACCTCTGTATTTCTTATCTTTGATTAAACGGGGCAAACAGCTGAACCGTAACAATCTATTGTAATAGATGTCTCCTCTATAAAGAGGAGACATCTACATTAGTCAAGGGAATCTGTAAGAGTATTTTGTAAACATATCATCAATTCTGAACTTCACTGTATCTGAATTTTTGACGGATGAATAGAAGAACGTTCTGAGTATTTAAGCTATTCTTCGCATTCTGGGGAATCTTGTGAGAGAGACTGGGCCCACCTTCCTCACAAGATTCACCCATTTACTTTGCTGTCAAGTGTGTAAGTGTGTGGTAGTTTCTTTTTGCAGATACTTTGTTTTGGACTTTGTAGCATTACCTCTTGAAATTCTATTTTGCTAGCACTCTGTTTTATCTAGTTATTCGAAATTGTGCAAGTGTGTTTCACCGGTGAATCTGAGTGCAGTTTGTGTTAGCAATCTGATTCCAGGGGCAGGTGCTGAACGTCCTCATCTGGAGGATAGGGTCCTGATCCTCTGCCAATAGAGCATCCATTTCCTTGTTTCTTAGATCTGTAATTTCAATTAATTCTTTTTCAGCATTGTGATAACTTATTACAGGAATTAAGTATACTACAGCTTTCAATGCTTTTAGAATTTAAGTACAAACAGTACGCAGTGGCCTTTGGAATAAAAAGACTTTCCCAGGTTGAAAATTAATGTGGTACTTGATTGTTTAATCAATAAACAATTCAACTAGCCAACATTTTGGCGCCATTGCCGGGGAAGGAAACTAAAGATTTCTAAAGGCATTAATGATTTCTTTGTAAAAATAACAGGTGCATGAGAGGACACAAGAAACCTAACTTCACAGGCAGCAAAGGAGGAAGAAAGACCTTCATTGACGATATCATCTTGAAGGCTGAAACATCGCAGAGAACGAGTTCCCGGAGACCTCAAATACAGTACTCCTCACAAACGGATCGACAGACGGAGGAAGTAGTGGGGCCTGAAAGGAAGCTGGAAGTATCTGAACACACTGAGGAACCGCTAGAGGAGCCTGAAGAACCTGAGGGTACAGAAGATAAAGTAGGTGACTCAGGAGAAAGACCAATGGAGGATAACAGAGCAGAAGGAAGGGGGGAGAACTCACTCTCTACCCTGGAATTCCCTATTGGGGACCTGCCAAGAGGAACAACTCCTATGAAGAACATTCCCCTTTCAGCGCTACCCAATTTCCATGGGTTATCCTCTGAAGACCCGGATGAATTCCTCTTTGAATTCGATATATTATGTAGAAGTTATGATTATATAAATTCTAATCAGAAACTAAAATTGTTTCCAGCAACCCTAAAAGGAAATGCATTGAGATGGTTCATGAGCTTAGGGTCTCAGGCAATTTCTACCTGGGACCAGATGAAAGAAGCATTCTTGGCTAAATACCAAGATTACTGCCGAACAAGAGAAAAGAAGGAAGAGCTGTTTAAAATGGTACATAAGGAGGATGAGAGCTTAGAAGATTTCGTGGAAAGGCTGCAGTATAATCTGCAGAGGTCTGATCACCCCACTATGAGTAAAGACATTCTGAAGACCATATTGTTGAAGGGGGTCAGAGATAACTGCTTGGACATGTTGAACATGCTGGGAAAAGGGGACATCTCCAAGGAACCATTTGAAGAAATTGTTAATCTCTGCATGAGGTGCTCAAGAGGAGCAGGGAACAGATCAAAAAGCAGAGACAATGTGTATTCGAGAGTTCAGAAGTCAGCCAGTGGAGGAGCAACAAGAGCTGAAATAGGTAATTTATTAGAAGAATTTAAAACTGAAATGTTAAGTTCTTTTGCTTCACAAATCGATGCTCTGTAGGTTAAGAAGAAATAGGCGGAAGCAGAAGCTGCTTTAGCTATTTTCTGTTCTAAATGCAGAGGCAAACACCCACTTAGGGAATGCCCACTGGATAAGACACCTATCTGTACGATCTGTGAAATGGACCATTAAACTCAACAGTGTCCTTCTCTGCCCGGAATCAAAGCAGCATTGCAGACAACTGAAGAAGAGGCTGAAGCAGTGTATCTGATGACACAGAGAAGGCAATGGCCACAAAGACAAGGTATGAACTCTAATACAACATTTAGTCGTTGGAACAATAATTCTCCTTTTCAAGCAAATTACCCACCCATGAACCAAATGCAGTACCCACCCTTTAATGCAATGAATTTTCCACTTATGCAACAACCTAATCTCCCTTTTCCTGACCCTGCTATGTGGAATCCCTGGGCCCCACAACAACCATATTTCAATCAATGGAGCCCAAATTGGGCAGCCCAGCAAATACCATTTCCTCAGCAACAACAATCTCTTTCCTTACCACCCAATACTTCCCAGAATAACCAGGCAATGAGACCCCAGCTGCCTGTGCAACCTAACCCTAACCCGAACAATAATAAAGCTTTGCAGGTAATTAACATTCAAAATCAACCTGCCCTTCCCATGCAATGTAATGACATCCATTTACGTTCTGGAAGAGTAGTTGAACCCATCATAGATGACATCACTGATTCCGAAAAAGAAGAAGTTAGGAAAGGAAAGTCATCCAATAAAGATACCGAAATTCCTGAATCAACTAACAAGGCTGACCAAACAACTGAACCACCCTTCCCTGAAAGATTGACTCTGAGTAAAACGTTTGAGCCGCCAGCCTTTAATCTTTTAGGAGAACTGCAGAACTTATACGTTAAAATTCCATTATTACAAGCATTAAGAGATGTCCCTATCTACGCCAGAACCGTTAAAGATATTTGTGTCAGGAAACCTGGGAGAAAAGCCAAGGAGCCCCTCACAGTTCATGTGATGGGTGAATTGACTACTCTAATGACAGAA
>APFE030920615.1:61243-74416 GCA_000404065.3 Pinus taeda | reverse complement strand
CGTTAATGAGCAAAAACCTGTGTTTGGCACAAAAAATTCACAAATGACAAAATTTTCTCCAAATTTCTTGAAATTTGGGCTGGGAGTCCCCAATCAAGTACCATGCTCATTCAAAGAGGCTTTGGCCAAAATTTGGAGTGGATCGGGCATTTTCCTTCGTTTTTTGGGCTTTGGCCAACCGTCTTTGGAGCACCTTCGTTCTCGCCGGTATTTTTTACATTTCTTTAAAACCATGACACCTGTGAAAAATGTGAAGGAGGTTTTTCTTCCTTGGCATGTTGTGGACAAAAACCTCTCTCAATTTTGAAAAAATCATCTTTGATTGCTCAAAAACATCATTTTAGTGAAACTTATCCCGATGTGTGGAACAAGGGTTTTGGTCGAAATGAAGCGAAATGAAGGGGATAAGGGGCTTCTAAATTCTTGAGGAAATTTTTGGGAGTAGGGAGGGATGTTAGGAAGCAGGGGAAAGTGGAATCTCAGAGATTGATTGAAGGGAAGGGGTCCAAAAGGGAAAAACACAGGCCCAACCTAGAAAATTGCCAGGTTGTAGCAAGAAACTAGGGTTTGTGCAAAAATGAGGATTTTGGGGGATCTGAATGTTGGGAAGTGCTTGATAAGGTACATTAAGGATAGGGGAAGGTGTATGAACATCAGGAAACAAGTTTTTCCATTGATTTGGCCGCCCAAGAGAAATTGCCTTCAAAACCCTAGGAGAGGGAAATGAGCTTGCCTAGGCACAACTGAAGCATGAACAAGATGTAAAATGAATCATTAGACACTGACATGATAAAGACAACCCTATTAATGATGATAGAATCAGATGAATGATGACATGGACTGACATTTGGGCAAACCCTAGAAGGAGTGAAAACAAATCCTAGACCTAATGCCTAGTGACCAATTTTTTCTTGAAAACTCTTTGAAATGACAAAATTTGACCTTGACACTTCAAAATAACTTTGTAAGAGCATATTTGATCACTGGAGGAAGGCTGTAAAGACTGACACTAAAAGGTCCTCAAGGTACTATCAGCATAATCCACAGAATATGAATAGAGGAACTAAAGTCGAACACCCATGAAATCACTCGATCAAAATCCAATGATGTGAACTTGTTTTCGAGTGTGAAGAAATTGCCATTAGGGCATGCAAGCTCTAAGGTACTGGAAGGGAGTCTCTCGGTCAACTTTCCGGATAATAAGTTGAAGTCAACAGAAAGCGACCATTTCGAAGGAGGGCCATAATGAATCCCACATCATCGACGCAAGACGAGAAGATGAAAAGTGATTTTGGATGATACAGAGAATCAAAGGTAAGTGTAACTGCAAAAGGACAACTCTTGAACATATTAGTGACACAACTAGAATCTTGGCAGCTTTTGGATCCATGGGATTGGTGATCATGACGATCTGGTAGAGATCAAATGGAAGGAAAAAATAAATAGCCCAAACTTAGGAAGGTCAACGACACAAAGGAGGATGTCCCAACCTGACACGAAGCAAAGAGTGTCATGTTCAAGAGTGAGCTGTCGATAGAACTAATAGATTTCCAAATTCCCACCCACCATTTCTGGCAAATACCCCAATTATTTTTTAATCGAAAGTTTGAAGGGAAAAACATATGATTGCATTGTATGTTCATCCTTCGGATGAATCTGACCTAGTAAGTTTAACGAGCCCTAGGAAGGAGAATCTCATGTTCGTCGTGGTGATGAATCCGATGTCATTTAATAGTTTAACGAGTCTGAAAAAGGTGTAACTCAGTATCTTTTTCATGTTTAGAGAGTTTGAAAAAGACACGAAAAAGAAAACTCCACATGGTCCCTTTTCGTACATTTCTGTCTCCCTAGCTTGAAAAGGTAGAAAACAATGCTTGAGAGAACCACTTGACCATTTCAGTCAAGGAGTACCTTTTTCATAAATAGTGCCTCCTAGCCTGAAAAAGGGGTAAAGTTACACTAGGCACACAATGTTTCACATCCGCTAATGAGTTCGAAATGATAAGGGCTCAGCCATCTTTTCGCTTTTAAAGGGTTGGAAAAGAGCTTGAAAGTGGACCCCCCATTTTATTCTCTTTTATGAGTCAAAAGGGAAAAATACTCGACAATATTCTCATTTTGTACGAGTCAGAAAAGGGCTTAAAGGAGACTCATCCTGGAGGAACGAGTGGTATAAAGGGTAGCAACTGGTTTTGGGAATGGTGGAATTGCTCAAAACATGTAATGGTCAAGAGGCTGGCTCACAAAACCACTCATCATTGTGATTCCTCAAGAAAAGGAAAAACAACTAAGTGAAAGCATATGATCGTCCAAAGAGATGGTGGCGATGGAATAAAACAACCAAGGCTCATCTAACAAAAATTAGCTGATTAAAACGGAAATCACGAGATGTAAATCATGCATGGGTTCATTTTTACACAAGATTGAACCATGGAGAACTTTGGTTGGATTCAGTTTCATGTTTACACAAGCTTGAAACGAAAAACTATGCTTTCTATAAGTTTGCATGCCCCCAACACAATGACTCAATCGAGGTACATGCCCCCCAAGCTTCATTTTAGTCAACCAAGTGGATGGAATGAAGGTTCACTTTCGAGATCTAGGAAAGACTCGACTGGGATTTTACGAGATCTTAATCAAAGACTCAATTTCGAAATGGAAGGTGCTTCATATTTTAATGAGGTTGACACAATAAAAGAACTATACTCAAGACCCTTGTTTCATTTTTTAATGAGCTTGACACAAGACAAAGAACTATCCTCATGACTCCTTGTTTCATTTTTTAGCAAGCTTGACACGAGACAAGGAACTATGCTTCGTACGCTAATTCATTTTTTAACGAGGTTGACACAGAAAAATAACTATCCTCGTAATCTGATCATGGACCATACAAGAACATGGCTCCCATGAGGTTTTCACTAGATGGAAGAACCACGCTCTAGGAAGAATACATGTCAAATGGTACCAATGACATATTAGGTTACAATGCCCGCAATACATAATGTACTATACCATCTACGTGATCATCAACAAACACGGAGAGGGAACGGGTAGCCACATAATTGACTTGTGGTGGGGAAGGTACTTCTTGCAAACAAGAGCCAATAGGGGATGATGGTTGTAAAGGAGGTGCTTGGTGACAATGAATGGCAGTTGATCAATAGTCACAATTATCCCTTCGTGCGGAAAACAAACCACACATAAAATTGAAGAAACAAGAGCTCCCATGACATAAACATCGTTGCGTCTAAGGAGAAGATCGAAATCTAAGGGACCTTGGACTACCATCACATCTATATAGACAGTCTCTCCTCCCAAAGTAATAGGGAACTTTGGAAGGATCCCTAAAGGTTGACTAGTTCCTCCGTTGAAAGCCAACAAATTCTGGGTGATAGGCACAAGCTGTGTGGAACCCAAAGCTTACTAAGTAGTAGAAGACATGATGCTCACAAATGCGCCTTCATCTAAGATAGTGCCAGGTACTACCATATTATAGGCTTGTATTGTGACCTAGAAAGACACATAAGATGGGAGGCGGAAAGCAGTCAATGGACCCCAATTGAAAGAGACGATAAGAATACTTGGTGGGGGTATCATATGATTTCCCCCATGCTCTACAGGAATAGAAGAAGGACTCTCTTGAACAAGCAGGATGGGAGGATCACTCTTTGATTCATGAGAATTTGAGGAGACGAGAAGAACATGAGCAATATGATCACCACTCTCTTCCAGAACAGAGTGAGAAACTGGTGGTGAAACCAAGTTGACACTCTTTTCAACCAATGGTTGGTCGGGAATAGATACAAGAAAGTCTCACTCGGGAAGAGCAGGATGGGAAAGAGATGAATCCAAGTCAATCTCTTTACCAACTAGGAGAGGGTTAGAAGAAAGTCTCTGATAACCAACAAGAAGTTGGGGTTGAGGAGCTGTAAGGTTTTCCAAAACTTTGGAAGCTTTATCCATAAGAGGACAAAGGTGAAAAAGATGCTCTCCTTCACATAACCTACAAGGGAATCTAATCGTTCCCTTCTTCTTACCATCACTAGTAACATCGACATGATCTCCATAGGTCGACGTGGATGGTTGGTTCAGGTCTTGAGACCATACCTATAAGACTCTGGGAATTCCATGACAGTCTCGAAGGAGATGGTCACCCTTACACAACTTGCAAGGGAATATAACCTTCCGTGGAAGATCATAAGGGTTGTTGACAAGGGGTGCATTTGGAGTAATAACTACATGATTGGCCTCTCACTTATCTGACTTCTTTTATTGGTCTTCTTCTTCTTATTCTTATCCTCCCAGTTACTAGATTTCAAACTTTCACTAGGTGAAGTAGAAGATGAAGAGGAAGGAAAAAGGGAATAAGGGGAGGGGATTATCGCAAAGTTTCTTTTACAAGTTCCACACTTAACTCCAAAGTTTATTGAACTAAACCAATGGGCTTAGAATACCATCTATATCCCTGTCATGGCTGTCATCACTCTACAAACAAATTTGAGCTCCCTTAGATTTGATTCCTTCAATCAGTGCACTAAGCTACCCTAAGCTTCTTGATGGCACTAACTCCTTCATAATTCTCCAATTTTCTTTGGAACTTCATCTCCTATCCCCAGCACATATCAGACACCAAAAATAGATTGACCATTTGCTGAAATGAGCACTGCATTCCCAAACTAGGCCTTCCTCCACGGTTGGCACTAGGCTGCCTTAAACTTCCCTTTAGAAGTCTTCAAATGCTTCTAAAAATCCCTGCAATGGATTCAAAAGGCTCATTATAGTTAGGAATGATTGTTGGTTCACTGAGAATGAGTAATGGTAACTCCTACAATTTCCTCTAACTCCTGGTGGCCCTAAGCTCCAAAATCTCCCTGGATGAAAATCTCTATGAAGATGACTTATTCAGCTTATTTGGACTATTCCACTGGCTTCAGAAGGCTCCAATTAGCCTAGCTAGCCTCTTTTTTTCACTCTCTCTGGTCGAAAACTACTCCTGGAGTGCATTTAGTCAATATCCACTCTATTTCACTCCATTTGGTGAACTAAACTTAACTCCTGTTAAATATAGCATATCTACCTAAGTTTAGCTGCTCCGCCAGGCTGATCGTCAGAGGTAGCCGATAACATAATCGTAACTGTTGGGCGTGCATATGTGGTGGTATAAACCCCAGCGGTTAGGGAGAATCCCACGTAGATCTGGTGGTCGGGTAACATGCAGCCGCATGTGACTGCATTTCAAGTGTTTGCAACAGGTGGTTATGCATCTCGCTCAATCCTTCTTTGATTTTCCCTTTTATCAAGCGCTTCAATCTAGGCCATTGATCTCACCTCTCTAGATCCAATGGATATCGTGTCACTTGCTCGCTAAATAGCTTGGCCGATCTCCACCATCGATTTGTCCCGTCCAATCGAATGGCTATCGCGCAATCTTGCGTGAAATATTGCATGATTTATATCAGATCGAGAGTGCACGAGAAAAGTGGTTTTCCCATGCTATGTGTCAATCGCTAAGGGTAATCATGTGAATTTTAGAAATACCATTTCCAGCCTTTAGGGTGTGCGAAAAACTGCTTCCCACTTTCCAAGTATTTCCCATGTGCTTAATTCACACTTTTAAGTAAAACGCTTAAGGAAATGTTTAGCGCTTAAATGAAATTAATCTTGGTCAAATGTCCATAAATTTTAGTTTACTTGACTTTTTCAAATTACGATAACTTATTCCTACGATTTCATTTTTTCGACCGTTTGTGGCGTCGGAATCAGGAAGACGAGATCTATCAGGTCGCTCAATTTCAACACTCTTTCGAACACTTTGAAATCTGAGCTATCATTAAGGTCCTGGATCAATATCTGATCACTTTTCAACACTCCCTCTTAACTAGGCAAGTATTCATGATCCATACAAGGTAAATATGAAGAATTCTCCTAAGAAGATTTAGATTGGTAACCCATCTATATAACATCATATCATCCAACATTTTCACGTAGCAAGGCCTTGACCAACAAATCTATCTCTCCACAAGATTAGAGTTCAATGTTGGCGATACAAATTATGTATAGACACCCTCATCATTGTCTCTCTCATAACATACCTACCTGGGTTCTCAGAGTGTGTTCCATCAAGACTATTCTAATCTTGGATTCCCAATGCTCAAAGAATATCGGTCCCCTACAAATACTCTTATCTTGGATTCCCTAACTCATCCTCAAAGAGTATCAAATACCATATGTTTACCCAAACCTCCATTCTGTCTTCCCAAGTGAAGACAAGAATGATGTGTTTATCTCCACCTCTCAACTTAGGGAGGATATACCCATTCCATTGAAGTAATGTACCCATTCCTATAAAAGGAATGTACCCAATCTCCCTCTTAACTATGGACTTGACCAACCTCCCTCTTGACAAAGGACTTGCTTTCAACAAATATTTAGGTGGAGATCATGGGAGAACCAATTGCTTATAGAACTCCTTCCTTTGATGTCATGAATTTATTCTTTATTACAGAGTCTATATCTCTTGGGACTTTTTTGTAGGGAACAAACCATCCATCACTTTCATCCATGAGTCATGTCATCATTTATTCCTTTGGAAAGTGATCCATTAGTCCATATTTGACCTTCCTTTATGCCATGTTGCTTTCTTCATACCATATTTTCTTAAGGACCTCACATCCTGCCACATGATTGTCAGTTGCAGAAGACATCCACAGTTCTTCCCTTAGTAGCTTTGCATAAGCCCATCCATATAAGGTTATGAATTTATTCTTTATTATAGAGTCTACATCTCTTGGGACTTCTTCGTAGGGCACAAACCATCCATCACTTTCATCCATGAGTCATGTCATAATTTATTCCATTGGAAAGTGATCCATTAGTCCATATCTGGCCTTCCTTTATGCCATGTTGCTTTCTTCATATCATGTTTTCTTAAGGACCTTACATCGTGCCACATGATTGTCAGTTGTAGAAGACATCCATAGTTATTCCCTTAGTAGCCCTGCACAAGCTCATCCATATATCATTCAAAAATAAGAATTAAAACAAAATTAACTTTGTGATGGTATTTCATCATGACATCTTTTAGTTTGCATCAACGTCCGACATACATATTGAGCATTTCCAAAAGATATATACTTTCAAGGGTCTCTTTCTTTTTCTGACTTTATTACGGTCTTCATATCTTTCATGGAGATGTCATAGTCAAATATTTCAGTCCTTGGATGTTGATTTCATCTTCCAAAGTTTCATATTTCATGATCTCTTTATTTCTTTCTTCACACATTTCTTTTCCAAGAACTTCCAATCAGAGTTCCTCCAATTTTTGTCAACCACCTCATATTTCATATGAGGAAATATCATGTTGATTTCATATAGTCGATGTGTGACCCATTCCTTCCTACATCCTTTCAAAGGAAGAGATATTTATTTTTTAACATGTTCTCAAGGTAGAACATTCATTCATGTTACCTACAACCATGTGACATGACTCTATTTTGTCAAATATAAGAATACATACCTCATTTTTTCTTTAGGTAATCTAGACTAACTTCAACAACTTCCTTGATTGAAAGACCTTCAATTCCTTGATCTGCTTCACTTCTTTTGATATTATTCGACCATCCTATGAATTCCCACAAGTTGGAATTCTTGATGAAACACTTTTCATCCTTTTAGTCGATGAACCTTCCAATGAAGATTCCAATAGAGGATTTTGAGTATCCTCATTCAAAAAATGTTTTCCTCTTGATTGATGTATGATGTTCTTTGTACTAGATGACTTTTTCCTTTTCTCATGAGTACCATTTATGCTTCTAATGAGGTTACCAAGAGTTATATCCTTCCATAGGTGATTTCCACAAACTTCTACCTTTCATGCTTCTTTACGATGATTTCAAGAGCTCTTGCTTTCAATGCTTCTATGATTCCATGATGCATCCTATAATGCTCCTTAGTGACTCTTGATGGCCATATCTTACAACAGAAAACTTGAAAAAACATAAACTTGAAAAGAACTAGGTGAGAAAGACTATCTCAATCATAGTAGAGATATTTTACATCCTCTTTCTTGAACTTATTCTTTTCAACTTCCTCCACTTATTTGGTGATATGGGATTCTTCTCTACCTCTTTTGTTACAATCCTTCTTGAGATTAGGACAATCTCTCTTGTAATGCCCATATTCTTGACATCCATAGCATTGAATCTTCACCATTTTCTTCTTCTTTCTCTGAGGACCAAATTTCCCAAACTTTCCTTTTCTCTTTGCCATAACAACATATGCTTGATTTTAATCATTTGATCTTAAATCATTTTTTAATGGCATTATTCTCATTAATGGAAAAGAAGCAACACCATGGAAAAGGAGAAGCAAATTAGCAACAAGGAACATAAGAGTAGCATAGCAAGGCAAGGAGCTACAACAAGGTATGCGGGAGGAAGGCAAGGAGCAACAACAAGGTATGTAGGAGCAAGGAAAAAAGGAGCAAGGCAAGAACAATAACAGGGCCAGTAAAGGGAAAAAGGAGCAGATTAGGATCAACAAAGGTATGCAAAGGAGAAGTTGTAATACCTGTTGGTGAGACAAATGCTAGATGTTGATGGCACATATGTTGATGATAAATGTTGCATAAATTATTCTTGGCATGCTTGATGACAACATATGAACTAGATTTAAATAGGAATGAAAAAAATTATAGATATAACCATAAATACAGAAATGTAGTAGAAATAATACTTCATCTCATTATGTAGAATATTGAAATATGCTTACAAACAGAAATAGAAATAAACTAGCTAGGGTGATGGTAGCTTATCTCTGAGAAGAGATGTGGCCACTACATGCCTCTGAACTGTGTTAAAATGAGGCTTGAAGGCCTATTTATTGTTAAGAAACAATGGAAAACCCTAAACATCCAAAAACCTAACCCTAGGAGATGAAACACCAAACTGTGGGCCCCAAAACGGATTTGGAAGTTCAAGACCCGAAAAATTGCTAAAATTAGTAAATTGTGCTACAATTAAGGAAACTGAAAAACTAAAAGAGACAGTTGTGGGGGTCCAAGTGGGATAGGTGGGTGGCCACCAACATCCACCTAGATCATTCCTCCCCCCTTAAGGAAGCAATGGTCCCCATTGCATTGAGTTCCTCCATGAGATGAGGAAACTTCTGTTGAACTGGGTCCCTGATGAGTTGTTCTGCAACCTCTAATGCGTCTAATAATGGTGGGAACCATGGTCGAGGGTGGTCCACATTGAAAACTCGGTGCAAGAGAAGGAATGGAGGAATGATATGCTCCAAAGCATTGTTTCCCACAACCTTGGTAATGGTGTAAGGACCATATCGTACTGGTCTGAGCTTCTGATGGGCTCTTATACGATGTTATTTCTACAGATGCAACCAGACTTTGTTGCCCACTTGAAACGCGTGTGGTACCTGATGCTGATCATGTCGTTGCTTGTACTTGGCATTTCCCAGAATGGAGTGGTGATAGATCGGCCAATTGGGTAGAGGTGCTCAAGAAGTCAGATTAGATGAATGCTTGACTTGACAATGCAACGGTATCCCTGTGGATGAGGAGAAGATGTCCCCATCTCCTTTCATGACCATATCCACCTGCTTCTACTGCATGGAGGAACCCCTCCCGGGGGCCATGGATGTGGCTGCGATCTTCCCCTTACCTTGAGGGTGAACCAGATAGAAAATAATTTTCCTAGTCTGGGAGATGTTCTTATTGCCTTTCTTAACAGAGATCAAAGAAGTGGCGGTAGGTGGGGCTACCTCTGGTATCCTGTATAATGTATTACACAAAGAAATAATAACAGCACGAGGCCTTGACTCATACAAAACATGTCGCTTCCACAAGTATGGTTGGCCTAATAATACATCACAAACATCAAGTGGTGCAACATTACACAATACCTCATCTGTGAAGGGCTTGATGTTGTAGGGAAGGCGACACTGCTAGCAGACTTGTAGATCTTGTCCTTGGTGAAGCCACCCAATGTTGTACCATTGCGGGTGTGGTATGGTTGGTAGTTCTAGCCGCTTCATGACCTTTGCTGAAATGAGGTTCTTTTGGCTCCCACTATCAAGAATGAATTGCAACGGTGAACCCTTCACCCACATCTCTGAGTGGAAAAGACGCTCTCCCTCCTCTGGATCTTCGGGCTCATTCTTCTAGACCTTGGTAGTGGCAACAATGGCACTAGGATCTGCATCAATGATTTGCTTCCCTTTGTAATTCCCCTTGTCAAGTTTTGATTCTAGGTTGGGACATGCATCTGATTTTGAAGCCTTCAACTCAGCCACCAATGAATGCTTAGTCCAACACTCACTTGTGTTATGAGTGGGGCTTTTATGGAACTCACACCACTTTCCTGTGTCCTTCTTTGACTTCGTGGCACTGTTCTTTTCTTGCAGCTTCGATGGGTTCTCTTGGGTCACCCCACCTTAGCTTTGTCCTTTGTTCTTCGGATTCGCAAATCCAAAGTCTCGCTTCTTTTGTTTAAACTTCTACTTGATCTTGACAACATATCAGTATGTCGCGCTGAGTGAGGAGATGTTCAGGAACTCCATCTCGTCTTAGATGTACCTGTGTAGGCAGCTGCGGTATTTGAGTACCAAATGTAGCTCTGAATCCTTGATACCCAACTTTGTGCGAAGGGTATGAAAAATATTTGTGAACTCCGACACATCTTGGTCCCTTCCCTATTGCAGCATGGTCCACTATTTATCCTCATAGCTTTTGACAGGGTAGTACTGCTCCTTGATGGAATCCCAGAATGAATTCTAAGTGGGTGCATCTGAAAACAGTGAGCTCGTACTTTCATCCTTCTTCTCATAGTAGGTTTCCCACCAATCCTTGACGTGGGGGGCGACTTTGAGAAGAACGAAAGTAATGTTTTCCCAACCAGAAAAATCATGAATAGAAAAGTACCCTTCTAGCAGATTTAACCATTTATCTACAATGTTTGCATCTATGTGACCTTCAAATATGGGAATGTCAAAGTTTAATTGTACCTTAAAGGGTGTGGCATTTCCAGAGTGGGTGTTGGAAGTCGATGCGTCGCCCCTGGGCAGCAGCTGAAGGATTTGGGCAAAGTTTTCCATATTTGCGTTCCTTTGTCACTTGAGGGCTTCTTCGAGCAATATTTTGATAGGATCTCCTGCCCCCTCGTCTTTCTTTTCATCTACCATGGTAGGCCGTAGGGATTTGCGAGGATGGTCTTGCAAGGGTTCGACTAGTTTAGGCCCTAACTCGTTATATCCCGACCTCGTTGGGGACATGCAAAGAAAAATAGAGAAAGAGTAGACCACTCTGATACCACTGATCAAGATTTAAATAGGAACACAACAAATTACAGATATAACCATAAATACAGAGATGCAACAAAACTAATACTTCATCTCATTAATGTAAAATACTGAAATATGCTTACAAACAGAAATGGAAATAAACCAGCTAGGGCAATGATAGCTTATCTCTGAGAAGAGATGTGGCGACTACATGCCTCTGAACTGTGTTATGATGAGGCTCAAAGGCCTATTTATTGTTGAGAAACAATGGAAAATCCTAAACATCCAAAAACCTAACCCTAGGAGATGAAACACCAAACTATGGGCCTCATTTGGGTAACTTTGGCATATGATCTTCGTTTGACACGTAAAATACCTCGTTAGAAAGATATATCCGAGGACTACAAATTTTGAGTGAGAAACATTGGTCGATGACCCATGTTGCTCCCAGTTTTCCCAAAAAACGTCGTTTAGGGCCTCAAAATGGCTTTGGAAGTTCAGGACCTGAAAATTTCCTAAAAATAGTAAACTGTGCTACAATTAAGGAAATTGAAAAACTAAAAGAGACAGTTGTGGGGATCCAAGTGGGATAGGTGGGTGGCCACCATCATCCACTTGGATCAACATAACAAAGGAGCAACAAATACCTTGATGGTTTAGCAGAACATTGATGTTGGCATGTGTGGTGTATAAAGCCGATTTGAAGACTGGTTTGGTTGAGCTGAATTGCTATGATGCACGACAAAGGCAAGAGTTCGTAAAAGAAAAGGAAAGACAAAGACATGATGCAAGGCAAGGGAAGATGCAAGGAAAAAGACAAATATGTTATAGATATTATTGTGATGCAAGGTAAAGGTAAGGCTCCATGACAACAAAGACAAAACTCCATGACAACAAAGGCAAGGATGCTGAGATAATGACATGAAGATGTTGTGATTCAAGTCCAAAGGAAAAGGAAAATATTATTGTGATGGGTTAATAGTAAATGTTTTTATTGATCATGTGGATGAATGCTCAATTATATAGTCATATGTTATTCCTATAATGTTACATGATGTTGGCATTATGCTTATGAATTTAATCATTACATGTGGATGGAAAATAATATTGAGTGGATCATTTATTATTGTGGTATAATATTCAAACTATGAAGAGTTTGGAAATGAATAAGTGGAGGGAAACGAGTCAAGCCTATTCACTTCATATTCTTAAGTTGGATACGAACAACCAACAAAATATCTTTATAAAAGATGTGATTTTGGAAGGCAATAATCGGTTAGAGAGTTGGAGAATGTGTGAAAGTTGATTGAGGTGTTATGCATTACTTACCTGATACATATGAAGCTTATGTGAAGCAAATTTGAAGGGAAGAACAAGTCAAAATGAGGATGGAGATATGTAGAATTTATGACCAAGTAAACCAACACACTGTTGTTTCTTGTTTGCATTAGGAGATTGTAGTCTCCTTTCAAGTAGTGGATTGATAAACATTAGGTTGGAGCCTATTGAGGTAGGTGCCTGCTGTGGGTTGTATCCCACAGAAAACATATGGGATTTGAAGCTTCCTTGCATGTTGCAGCTTAAAAAAAATTGAGGTAGTGACCTCCTGTAGGTTGGAGCCTACAAAAAATAAGATGTAATAAGGAGTAAGATCTTGCCTTTGCATCACAACAATAATAAAATTGTGGTTTTCTCCCTTTATGGGTTTCCATATATATCTGGTGTCAATATGTGTTGATGTGATGTTTTGGTTTGCTTATTGCTTATTGTTCACATATTCAATATGTTGGTCAATATTTGTCAAGATTCTCATGTAATGTTTCATTTAATGGGTTTAATGAAAATAATTTTAATGTCCATGAATATAGTAAATTAATT
>APFE030920615.1:2431-29867 GCA_000404065.3 Pinus taeda | reverse complement strand
AAGCAAAGAATGTTACAAATTAAGATGCCAAATGATGATGAAAATAATGCTGTAAATTTGGGATGCAAACTTGGGTGCAAAAAAAGAAAAAAAAAGATGTAAGAAAAGACATAAAACAAGATGCAAAATGGGGCTGAAAAAAGGTGAAATCAAGGATGCCATATTGGATGTAAAAAATGATGCCTAATCAGATGCAAATTTAGGCTCAAACTTAGACACACAATTATATGTAAATGTGGACACAAAATGAGGCAGAAAAAGATGAAAATTTGGATGGTAAAAACGATGTAAAACTAGACACCAAAAAAATGCTTAATTGGATGAAAAAGTGGGTGTAAATAATGGTGCAGCATTGGACACATAAGTAGACACAAAAAATGGTGCAAAAATGGGCATAAAAATAGCTTAAAATTGGATGCAAAATTTTGGTGCGAAAAAACAAATACAAAAGTAGACGTTAAAAAAATGGCTCTAAAATTGAATGTACCATTATTGACACAAAATAAGATGCGAAGGTGGACACAACACATGACTCAACATAAGATGCAAATATAAATGCAAATTTGGATGCTCAAAATGATGTAACATTGGATGCAAGAAATGGTGTTAAAAACAACGCAAAATTGGATGCAACAAATGACGCAAAATATGGTGCAAAATGAGATGGGAAAAATGGAGACAAATCAAACGTAAATGTAGACGTAAAAAATGGTTCAAAAAAAGATGCAAAACTGGGCACAAAAATGGATGCAAAATTTGGTGCTAAATCAAATTCAACATATGGTGCAAAGATAGGCACCAAAGCTGGTGCAAAAATAGAAGCATAAACTAGTGTAAGACTAGATACAAAACCTGGCGTAAGACTAGATGCAAAAACTGACACAAAATGGATGCAGAAAAAGACGTTAAATTGGAAGCAAAATACAGTGTAAACTTGATGTAAATGATGGCGCAAAAATGGAAGCAAAGAATGACACAAAATAGGAAGCAAAAGACAATGAAAAATAGATGCAAAAAATGACGCAAAACTAGAAGCAAAACCTGTCATAAAATAAGATGCCAATCTTGGTTCAAAATTTGACGCAAAAAATGATGCATAGTTTGGTGCAAAAAATGATGCAAAATCTAGAGTGAAAAAGGATGCAAAATCAGACGCAAAAAAGGACGCTTTAAAAATTGTACAATAGAGCCAGATTTAGCGCCAGGTTGCTCATCACAATTACAAAAAAAATGCACTAAAATCTGGCGCTAAATCTGGCGCTAATCGCTGGTTTTGTTGTAGTGAAAGGGTCCTTTGGTAGGTAACCAAAACATGTCTCAAATGGTGAACGTTGCGTAGATGAATGCACTGCTCAGTTGTAGGAATGATGTACATATGGGAGATGTTCATCCCACAACTTGGGATGTTTCCCACAATAGCCTTGTAATAAGTGTACCACAATATGGTTTACGACCTCTGTATGTCCGTGAGTCTGCGGGTGAAATGTTGGGCTTCTTTTCAATTTGGTGTCCATCATCCTCCACAAGCTGGTCCAAAACTCTCCAAGAAATTGAGAGTCTTAATTTGACACAATTGATGTGGGTAATCCAAAGTGGACCCAAACATGTTGAAAGAAAAGAGAAGCAGTCTACTCTGCAGTAATCTGCTTTTTACAAGGCATAAGAATACACATCTTGCTAAAACAGTCAATGGCGACATACAAATAGTCGTGTCTCTTCCTAGACAAAGGTAAACCTCCTACAAAGTCCATTGACACACTTTCCCATGGACGACTCGGAATAGGGAGTGGTGTGTAGAGCCCAAGTTTTCTATTAGAGGGCTTTGAAATAGAACACATCACACAACCCTTTACATAGCGAGTCACAATGTTTTTCATATGAGGCCAAAAGCAAAATATGTGTACATGACATAAAGTCTTTTTGACACCAAAGTGTCCAGACACAAGAGAGGTGTGAGCCTCTCGAATTACATGTACTCTTTCCCCTGTGGGAATACACAATTTACCAAGGTGATACAACAATTTCCCCTGCAAGTGATAGTTGTCCACTTGTGAGCCATGGGTTAGTTTTGCATAAACCTCCTTAAAGTCATCATCATTAGCATATTGTTCAGCATAACTCTCAAAATATAATGAAGCATTATGAAAAATAACAGAAGCAGAAATAGGAGGGTGAGATAACATATCGGCCACTTTATTGCTAGTGCCCTTCTTATAATTTATTAGCAGATGAAACTGTTGAAGAAAGCCCATCCACTTGAAATGACGAGATTGCTACAACTTGGTTTGTGACTAAAGGTACTGCAAGGGCTAATGATCTATATGAATAATGGTCTACTTGTCGATTAGGTAGTGTTTCCACTTTTTCACACTCTGCAACAAGGCATAAAGTTCCTTGTCATAGGTGGGATAGTTTATCACAGCTTGAGAAAACTTCTCATAATGGTAACAAATCGGCTTCTTTTGCTGCATCAGTACAGCTCCCATGGCATAACCGCTAGCATCGGTTTCGATCTCGAATGGCTGTTGGACATCGGGTAAGGCTAAGACTGGCGCAGTGCTGATCTTTTCCTTCAATGTTTCGAAGGACTTCTGCTATCTTCCTCCCCATTGGAGGACCTGTTTCACACTTGTCAAGGTGTGCAAAGGTGTTGTAATAACAGAGAAATTAGCAACAAATCTCCTCCAATACTGGACTGCACCTAGAAAGCTACAGACCTTGGTTACACTAGTAGGCTTAGGCCAATTTACAATTGCTTCAACTTCAGAGGGATCAATTTTTAACTGACCATGACCAACAATATGACCTAGGTAACCCAAAGAGGTTTTCCCAAACTCACACTTTGACAATTTTACAAAGAGTTTTTCATTTTTTCAGTACATCAAGCACTTTCTTTACATGACACACATGTTCAGACCAATTCTTACTAAAGATAAGTATATCATCTAAATATAGAAGAACAAAATCATCAATGAAAGGCTGAAATATATCATTCATAACCCACATAAATGTGGATGGAGCGTTGCAAAGCCCGAATGGCATCACCATCCATTTGAATAACCCCTGCTTGGTCTTGAAAGTGGTTTTCCACACGTCTTGCTCTGCAATTATGACCTAGTGATAGCCACTGCACAAATCCAACTTGGTGAAATAAAAAACACTTTTAATTGGTCTAATAAATCATCTATGTGTGGAAGGGGATAGCGATTTTTCACCATTATCTTGTTGAGCGCGCAGTAATCCACACACATCCTCTAGGTGTCGTCTTTCTTTGGCACTAAAACAATTGGCAAACCACACGAAGAGGTGCTCAACCTGATGACGCCTTGGTCCAACAATTCCTGCACTTGTCTCTTGATTTCCTCCATCTCGATAGCCAACATCCTGTACATGCCAATATTTGGCAGAGGGGCATCATGTTGTAGATGGATTTCATGTTGGATTTCCCTCTTCAGAGGTAAACCCTTCGGTTCCTAAAATATCTCATCATAATTAGAAATCAATTCAGTTAATTCTTATTTATGCTCTGGATCGCAGCCTTGGAACGCTTCAGCAAATTTTGCCTCTTTTTCCCTTACAACCATAAGCATGCATCCTTTACTAGAATTCACCAGTCCTTTCATTTGTCCAGTGCTTACAAGGTTGGCATTAATTTTATTTTGATGAGCCCTCACTATATATTCTATCCCATCCTTGGTGATTTGATATTTTCTCTCATGACGGAAAAAGACTACCTTTATATCATATAGGTATGGGCTCACTAAAACCATGCCACAGATATCCAATGGTATTACATCCAATTCTACTTCGTCTACTAGCTTAGACACAATCACAAATTTGACCTTGCATTGTTGGGTTACATTCAATTTTTCTTTATCATGTATCCATCCGAGTGGGTAAGGATTCTGCAATTAAGTTTGCTTGGGACCCTTATAAAACAGAGTTTCAATTTTGGTATGATTTACAACAACTCTGATATGAAATAATTCAATTCTTTTTCAGTCATTCGAAAGGGACTCATCCACAAAACTGGTGCCTTCATGTGATTTATAATTAACAGGAGGTTTGTTCCTATTGTTGTGATCATCGTTTCATCTCCCGAATCTGATCCAAGGTCTTTCCAGGCCACTGCCACTGTCTTCTGCTTCCCTTTTCCTCCATACTTCTTTGGACACTTTTCTGGGTGTTGCTTCCAATAGTGATCGTCATCGTGGCCTTCCTTCTTGTAGTGATTGCAATAAGGCCACTCAACTTCTTTAGCTGTTGCTATTTTCTTCTCCTTCCCTTTCCATTTCGCTTTGGATTTGTCATTGGGAGGTTTGAACAGTGGCTTTCTAGATTGCTCATCTCTTTCATTCTTGCCCTTGTTCTCAATATGAATTGCTTTTATGCTGGCCGAAATAATAGTGGTTGGTTCAAACAACAATAATGAATGTCTAATATAACTATGTAGTAAGCCAATATACTTAGTTACAACTTCAGGTGTATTAAGTGCAATACCCAAATTCAGTGCTTGCTTCATAAATTCTTCTGTAAAACTCTAAACGTCCTACCCTTTGCCTTGCCTTAAATATTGCCAATTCATCAAATCTTTTTGCTTGTATCCTAAGGGATAAAACTATTCCTTTAACGCAGAAGTGAAATCAGGCCATGAGGAAAAGAGCTTACCCACATTCTTACTGCTCTGCAATTTGCACTCCCACCAAACGAGAGCGGTGCTGCTTAGCCATAGAGAGGCCAGCTGGATCTTTGCCTCGTCCTCCATGATCTACTGAATCCTGCAGTAGACCTCAATCTGCCTAATCCAATTATTAAGTTTATCTGTGTTACTTTCACCACTAAACATAGGAAGGTCAAATTTAACATCTAATTTAAGGAAGGGTTCCTTAGATGCATCCTTTGAATTTCTACGATTATGGTGTTGAGAGGAAGAAGAACCTTCACTCCCAGAAGGAGAAGGAGGGGGTTCTACTCCACCATTCCCATGTGCTAAACCTTGTCCTTCTGGGTTCCTCTCTCCTGATTTCTCCAGCCTTAAAACCAACTGACTGATATTCTCTGCCATTGAATAGAGATTCTTTCTAAAATTACGCTCCTCTTCAATATGAGCTTCATCTTCAGCCATGTTTCTTCTTTGAGGTGCACGCCCTGCCTCTGGATCGAAAGGTTCTAGTTCCCCTTCGCCTCTTTGAATCATGTTTCTTGTTAGTATGCAAACATGAAATTCACATCTATAAAGCCCTACTCTGATACCACTTGATCCAGGATACTTTCACTTATAGAAGTATGAAAAGAATCACATGCAAATTGCAGCTTAACAAAGAAATTCAATGTACACTGAAGAAAAGAAGAAGAAAACACACAAAGGCACAAAAAGAAGACACCAAGACTTGATAATGGAGTTCATCCAATTCAAACTACGTCTCCAGGCCCAGCTCGAACAATGGGGAGGCCTTTATATTAAATGGCATGAAATAAGAGAATTTACAATCATTAACCGCATACAAGAGGCTTATACCTCCATTCTGAAAGATGGCTATGAAATGGAGACCTCAAATGGCGAAGTGGGTAGCATCAAAACGTCTATGGTGCTGAAAGGGGCTGAAAACATTTGAAACTTGTCCCAACAGACAAAAATGCACTATCGGCCTCCTGCCAAATGAGACAGCATGCTGCAAAATCCTCCCTTGTACTTTTCTAACCATCGTGCTTTTATAATGGTTTTCTTTTGAAAAAAATCCCATTTAAATCGGGGCTATCTTGGTTCAAAATAGAGGCAAGTGGAGTAGAAGGACCAGCGACACAAATGCTCATTAAAATGACCTCATTATCATTGTAATGATAAATACCCAAAATCCCGAAAAAAACACTAAAAACCGCTTCAAGCCCTATACTTAAAATTTTATTAAATCGAGCATATTTTCTTTATCAGTTTTGAGCCTGATATCACAATCGACATATCGGGGGGTGCACAGTCTTGTCAAATGGGGATGGCCGACCATCGATCATTGATCACCGATATCAACATCGATCGATCGCATCGGCATTATTCTCCCATATCAACCCGGTGCTTTATCTCCGATCACTCTATAGTGCCGATCACATTGCAAGTTAGGCCCCTGCCTGCTTTGATATAGCCTTCCTCTGACCTGATTGCCCTTCAATCAGATTGCCTTCTAATCTGCCGATTCGATTTAATCGGAGATCAGTGATCAAGGTTTTCTCTGCGCCCTTCCTAAGTCCGCCTCCATAAATCCTCCGATTGCGATTTTTGGCCTTTTAAGGCTTAAACCCATTTTAAAAGGAAAATGCCTCATTTTCTTAAGGAATATAGCAACCTTCTCTTCACGATAACTTCATTATCCGGACTCGGGTTGAAGTGAAATTCACGTCGTTGGAATCAGGACGACGAGATATACGTTCTGGTCTTGGTTTGATTTCATTTTGAGCACTTTGATTTTGAGCTTTTCCATGCGATTGTATCTGAATATCCACTCGGATCACCAGACCATATATAGCTTGCCATTACTCTGTTCAGAATATTAATGATCATTTGAGGAATGAAAAACAAGTGTGCCCAGTAAATCCCCAACTGAGTAATAACTGACTGAGTGAGGATGATACATCCTCCCATAGATAAACATTTGTGTTCCCATCCCTTAATATTCATATAAAATATTTCCACCAACCACATCCAATCTGCATTT
This sequence comes from Pinus taeda, assembly GCA_000404065.3. Classification (NCBI taxonomy): domain Eukaryota; kingdom Viridiplantae; phylum Streptophyta; class Pinopsida; order Pinales; family Pinaceae; genus Pinus; species Pinus taeda. Next base: position 23,160 of record APFE030920615.1, on the reverse strand, counting down.
TTATAGCTTCCTGGTTTTAGTCGATACCCCAAATACTTAATGCCCTTGTCTATGGTTTCTGCACTAACTCCAAAGCAGTTCTTGATATATGTGATATCGTCCTGGTTATAAGAGCCATATAGAATAATGTACTTCCATTTATTTTGAAACAGTGTCCTAGTTGTCCCAAACTTTTTTATGATTTAGGAAAGACAAAACCATTTAATCCTGTTTATCATCCCCATCAACAGAATATCATCAACAAAAAAACTATGTGAAACTGTGACACGACTGCTAATTTTCAATGCTTCAAAATCTCCAATGGACATAATCTTTTGAATTTTTAAACTTAATCCATCCATCGCCAAGATAAAAATAAGAGGGGATAATGCACATCCTTGTCTCAGTCCTCTACCAACATAAAAAAAATTGGATGGGAATCCATTGATTATTACTGCATAGCGAACTGAAGACACACACCCCATGATCCATTTAGTCATATTTGGGTTTACGCCAATTTTAAATAGAACCATTATTAGGTATCCCCAATCTAAGCAATCATAAGCTTTTTTTAAGTCAACCTTCATCATTGCTGCATTCATATCTTTTTACTTAATACTATGCATACATTCCTGTGCAACCGCCATTGCATCATGGATTATTCTATTATTTAAAAAAAACCATATTTCTCAAGAGAGATGAATTTAGATAGAGTAGCCTTTAGTCTGTTGGCTATGATCTTGGAGATAATTTTATATGTTATATTACACAGTGATATAGGACGATAGTCCGCAAAAGTTTAAATCTCTGTTTTATTTGGGATAAGGGAGATCTATATGGAATTTAGATGAGGATGAATGAAGCCTTTCATCTTAGATTCCTCCACCAATTGTATCATGTCCTCCTGAAATATGTCTATGAAGTGAGCAAAAAATTCTATTGTCCATCCATCTGGACCCAGACTCTTATCTCCTTCCATTGATTTTATTGCTTGGACCAGTTCCTCCTCCTTAATCTCCTTAAACAAATCCTCATTGTTATCTTCATTAAACATTTGAGTATATTCTTCAATTTCCCACAGCTAAGCATCCATATCCTCCACTTCCACTCTTCTATATGCATCTTTAAAATATGAAACCGCAAGGTTTGTAATATCCAATTGCTTGTTATGACTGATCCCTTCACCATTCTTTATCTGCCAAATTGAATTTTGTTTTCTCCTATGGTTTGCACAGCGGTGAAAGAACTTGGTATTTTTGTCTCCTTCCTTGATCCATATTGCTCTTCTTTTCAATCTCCAAGTTGCTTCCCAAATTTGAAGGATTTTCTTTTTCCCTAGTTCTAGAGCATGAATTTTTTCCCTTACTATAGGGGGGAGGATATGGGTAATCATTTGGTTTTGCAGGGATTTTAATTCCTCCTCAATAATAGCCAAATCCCTTCTTAGTTCCTCCTTCTTCTTCCTTTCCCATTTTTTGACCTCTGCTTTAAGGAATCTAAGCCTGTTTATAAATATTTCTGAGCTAGAAAAGCCCTCCTCTTTATTTCTTTTTTCTTTCCAGAGTGGTTTAAGGGAATCAAAATTTGAATCTTCTAGCCAGATTCAATTGAATTTGAATAGAAAGCCATACCTTGTATCGTAATTACGCCAAAGAAGAGTGATTGGGCGATGGTCTAATACAAAGTTTTCAACAATAAAAGATCTGACATCCCCCATTTTTCCTATCATGTTTTCTTGAACAAGAAATCTATCAAGTCTCTTAGCTATATCTTTATTACCACTTCTTCCATTATCCCAAGTGGGAGCAATTTTGGGAGGGCAGACATCTATTAAGTTGTGTGTGAAGATAATTTCTCCTAACTTTTGTGCCATTTTATCTGCCACCCTAAATTGTCCCCATAGTTCTTCTATGCCTAGGGTAAAATTTAGATCCCCTGCCAAAATCAGAGAGGGAGCATTTAGAATCCGCTATACCTCCATTGCATCCCAAAAATTTTCCCTGTCTTTGTAGGGGGCATATGCATTGAGAATATCTGATCTTCTGGGGATACCTCTGATATAACTAGTCAAGATAATACCCACTGTACATGAGAAAGCCTTTAGGTTTTCCCATCTTGGGTCCCAAAAAACAACAAAACTGCCAGATCTACCATTGGCATCAGTTGCTACTATATACCAATTGGGAAGCATCCTCCTAAAATACTCTACAGTTTTGTTAGTAGTGTGCATTGTTTCTTGGATGAGAATTATGTTGGATTTAGAGAAAATTAAAAGACCTCTTAGAGAGAGGAATTTTGGATGGGCCCCCAAACCCCTTTTATTCAGTGATAGGAATGAGTTCATTTGAGCCTATTGGAGGGCATGCAAGCTCTAAGTTCCCTGGGATAGATAGGAGATGTGATGGGAACATCAATGAGAGATGGCGAGTTTGTCAAAGTAGTATGTGTTTGATGAGGACGGCCTCTAAAATCTCTACCACCTCTGTTGTTTTTATGCCTCATAGTAATATTCCCTGCAGATGTTGGGCTGATTACAGGTGACCCGGATCCCATTGGCTTATGTATTGTAAGCGATTTAAGATCAAGAGTTTTCCTTTGAAGAAGGAAATCAAGGTCACTGTCAATAGAGTTATTTGGAGAGGATGTCGGAGAGAAATTAGCAACTTCATTTTCTTTGTCTTTTGGAGAATTTGGTTGTTTCACTGGAGAATTAAGCCTTCGAGATTGTGTGTATGTAGCATATGAAGTTGATGGGATGTATATCATAGAATAATGTGACTGTAGTGGCAACTGAGCAAAGACTGGGGAAGAAAATATATGGGGATTTTCTCCTAAATTTGAGTCAACAGCTAAATGAGAACCAGACTACTCAGATAGTGGGGATGAATAGTGAATTTGAATAGGAATAGGAGAAGATGTCTTTTTTATAAATTTGGGAGAAGGTTCAGAAAATATCTGATTTGTATGACTAGAATTACCTGAGCCCGAAGAAATTCCTTTGGATTTGTTGGAAAAAACAGGACGAGGAGAAAAACACTCTGATTTGTTTTCCTTTTGCATCCTTTGATGACCCCTTTGCGCTCCTAGGATGATCGCCATCCCCCCTTGCTTTGGGGAAATTTTCAATTAGATGATCAGTTTGGTTACAGTTGAGGCATCAGAATGGAATTCCCCAGAAATCCATGCATGGAGTGAGGTTGATTTTTTCCCATTTTAGTTCAATGTGATCTGGGAAAGCCTCACCAAAGTCTTTTTCTATTAGTACCCAAGAAATTCTCTTATCCCTTTCTCCCAGACAGCGAGTATCAACATAAACGAATTTACCGATGGTGTTCCAATATCAGTAAAGACATCCTTGGTCCAAAACTCTAATGGAAGTCTGGGAAATTTGACTCAAATGAGTTTATTCTTTGGCGCTTGTTTCAAGGGATTGAAACCCACATACCAAGCGTACATTGCCAAGAAGCCCCAGTCCTTGACCCATGGTATTCCTACAATTTTTCTGAGGTCTTCTTCACTCAAGAAGTGAAAGTTATACCATCCTCCCATGAGCTTCACCACCGTACGAACATAGCCCACCAGAATTTTCCACTTCTTGACCAGCCACTGCCTCATCTCGGCTTCATCAATTTCAGAAAAGTACCACCTTTCGACTAACACTCTCTTTTGAAGACTCGTAATACGATCGAGAAGCACGTCGTGACCAAATGAGAGAATAGGTGCAGGGGCAAAATTTTTTATGGATGATGTTTTCTACCACCCTTCCTTCCACCACCCTTTTTTCCCTCATTATTGATTTGTGGCATCACACCTATTTCCATCCACAAGTCACTTCCATCCCCCAAGGTTGTCAGCCGAGGGGAAAGTGCCACCTGCCTCATCATATTTTGGTTCGCGTGGTGTTATGACTTAGCCACCACTGTGGCTTGGATAAATGCTTCATGTAAGGAAATGTTAGATTCAAATGGGTCCATCCTCCTACATGGATTACAAAGGTGTCATGTCTACCTAACAACCTTCTCGCCTATCTATGAAATAGGTAAGCAATAACGAGTGGACCCACGTTCCAACCGTCCTCGGGAAATTCTATAGCACCAGGTCATATAATTGTCCCACTAGGTACATTCCCATAGGAATATTTCCCATGCCAACTGTAGGGAATGTCACGCCTGCATTAAAGTACCTCCTAACCTCCTGCAGGCACCTCAACTCCCACGCCTAAACATGCATGGATTTTTCTGACTAAAAGAATGTCAACACCGCCGAAACATCTACCTGCTTTATAAATCTCCTCGGAATCTTCACTATTCTAGAACAGTAAAGATACACACACAAGCAGTAGGGATAGACGTCAGGCGAAAGGGACTATGAAGCCAATTGTGGACACACGTCACCTCCAGCCCGTGCCAGCAAATGGGAGTAGGATTCTTATATTAATAAAAAGATTTGAAATATAATCTGGAAAAGTCGTTGATTAGACTGATAGGAAACTCTCTCGGAAAAACCAGGCGAACCCAATACCACTGTCAAAGTAGTTTTAGAGCTCTGGTCTTGTGCAATAGTGTATATAGTAACAACCGTGGCAAAATCACCATTCGAAACCTATTCTAAAGGAAACATATTTGCAGGGCTGAGAAACAGAAAATATGTTGTTCTAGACAAACCACCATTGCTCCAGTGTCTAAGTAAGAGGGCCAAAAGGAAAAAGCTGTGTAAAAGATGGACACGCAAACAAAATTTGGGCTCTGGAAAAAGTTTAGTCCTTCATAAAACCGTTGTTCTGAAAGGAAGATTGTGGTCTTTGGATAACCTAACATAAATCTTCCTATAGCCTCTAACTAATATGTAAATGTGATAGCTCTGGAAAGACATATATATATATATATATATATATATATATATATATATATATATATATATCGATCGAGAGAGAGAGAGAGAGAGATATAGCTTACTACATGACCATTGAAATTGGATATAATTGTCGAAAAATTACAGTCTTTATATAGATAACTATAAAATGCCCTAATAAATTCTTTAAAACAGTCTACCAAGGAAAATCCTAAAGGGGAAAGGCATAAGAATGTAAATTTTTCACAGAGATCTCTACAAAATTTAACCCAAATTTCTGTAAAACACTAAAGTATAAGTAAATCCCCTTTTTTCAATCTTCCCCAGCCCAACAAACTATCATTTTCCTGTGATTAAAATATTTGAATTGCACGGGAACATACCTTTTCCATGTTGTGGTGCAACATTATAGGTTGCAGGTCCTATTCTGGTTCATGTAACGCTGAATAGCCTTCTGTGTTGGGAATAATGCTTAATTAGTTATGTAAATTGCTGACAAACTAGTCAGCAGAGTTTGTGTTCTCTGCAAAATTAGGGCAGTAAATTGTTAGGGTTGTTAGTGCTAGAAATTAGTTGTAGTGTCAGTAAATTTATTTCAGAGTTGACTGATAATCATTTTGGTAATAATTTTACTATATAAGAATGCAGTTAATGGTTCAATTAATACATGAGGTTTACAACAATTTTTAGCTCACACAGTAACTGTGTTTTATTTGTTTAATTTTTTTATATGTATTTTTACTTCATAGTTATGTTGGCTTATCAACTGGCTTAAAGAAGCCAGTTCATATTCTACAAGTGGTATCAAAGCAGGTAAAATTGTTTTGGGTTAAAATTTTGTTGTTGGAATTTCACCAAAGTTAATCATGTCGAATTCTAACTAGATGCCGGTTCCAGAATTTGATGGGAACGATTATGATTATTGGTGCTAACCTTATTTATTGGAAAAGATTTGTGGGAGATTGTTGAATCAGGATATGAGGAGCCAAAAGATTAGAATGCCCTTACATCCAATGAAAGAACAACAAGAAAGGAAGCAAGGAAGAAGAATGCTCAAGCTTTGTTTCACATTTAGATAGCTCTTGATAAGAACTTATTTCCAAGAATATCAGGAGAAAAAACTGCCAAAGATGCCTAGGAGACTCTACAAGAAGCTTACCAAGGTGGTGATCAAGTTAAGGTGGTCAAGCTTTAGACATTGAAGTGAGAGTTCAAAAATTTGAAGATGCAAGAAGTTGAAAGTGTGAGTGACTATTGTGTGAGAGTCAAAGATGTGGTCAATAAAATGGCTACACTTGGGGAAACTGTAAGTAATGAAGTTTTAATTAAAAAAGTATTGAGATATTTAACACATAGATGGAATCATGTTGCCATAATCATGGAAGAAAGTAAGGATTTGACAAAAATACAGTTTGATCAATTGGTTGGATCTTTGATGTCTCATGAAGAAAGATTAAAGGACACTTTTGAAGGTGTAGAGAAAGTTTTTTTCCTCTAAATTACAAATTACAAAAAATGAAGATGCAAACAGTATTAGTACCAAAAGCAATCAAGGTCAAGGTAAATGGCAAAGCCAAAATTATTCAATAGGTATAGGCAGAGGTGACTCAAGTGGAAGAGGTAGTTTTAGAGGAAGAGGCAGAGGTAGATTTGATAAGAGAAAATTTCAATGTTATTATTATAATAGGTATAGCCACTTTGAAAGAGAATGCAGATTGAAAGAAGGTAAAAATGCTAATTATGCTCAAGAAAGTGGTGAGTATCCTCCAGATCACTTATTTTTATCTTATGCCAATGGTGAAAATACTATTAAAGATGTTTGGTACCTAGATTCTGGATGCTCTAACCATATGACAGGGAATGAGAAGTTGTTTTTAGAAAAGGATGGAAGTTTCAAATCCAAGATCGAGCTTAGTGATGATAAATCATTGGAGGTTGTTGGAAAAGGAGCTATGGAGGTCCAAACAAAATAAGGTATAAAGAGTATTCATGACATTTATTATACTCCACAATTGAAGCATAATTTGTTGAGCGTTGGGCAGCTATGTGAGAAAAATTATAAAGTAGTCTTTGAAAATAAGACATGTACTATCTATGATAAGAATAAGGGAAATAGGGTGATCACTGCTATGCCTATGACAATAAATAGGATGTTTCCCTTGAGGTTTGATGAACATAACAACAATTTTGAAAATATGGCTTATGAGGATTCAAGTTGGTTATGGCATCTGAGGTATGGGCATTTAAATTTTCACAGTTTGAAGTTTATAACCTCACATGCATTAGTTTCTGGTTTGCCCAAGGTAGAAGAGCATAAGGAGGTTTGTGAAGGATGTGTTAAAGGAAAGAATGCAAGGGAAAGGTTTCCAAAGGGAATTGCATGGAGGGCTCATCGCTCACTTCAACTTGTTCATTCAGACATATGTAGTCATATGCAGACTAAGAGTTTGGGTAAGTCATCATATTTCATCACTTTTATTGATGATTACTCACGAAATTGTTGGGTATATTTTTTGAAGGCCAAAAGCGAAGCCTTGGATACATTCAAGAAGTTCAAAGCCCTTGTAAAAAATGAGAAAGGGTGCAAGATCAAATGTTTGCAGACTGACTGTGGAGGAGAATTATGCTCAAAAGCTTTCCAGAGTTATTGTGATATGAATGGCATCAGCAGGCAGCATACTACATCATACACACCCCAACAGAATGGCATAGCTGAAAGAAAAAATCGTACTGTGGTTGAAATGGCAAGATGCATGTTACAAACTAAGGGATTGAGCAACTTTATTGGGGAGATGCAGTTGCTACAGCAGTGTACATCCTCAACCATGGCCCCACCAGTGCACTGGAAAAGATGACTCCTTATGAAGCTTGGTATGGAAAAAGTCCTTGTTACCTCTACTACATATTTTTGCTATTTGAGGATCAGAAATAAGCTCGGTCCTTGGTTATGCTCAAAGGAGGCCTATACTAGTCATTCTCACCTTCTCCTTTACCTCACTCATCCTCCCTTCATCTCCATTTCCCATGATTTTCTGTTAAAAACCATATAAAACCCCTGTTTCTTAAGCCCCGGGCATTAAAACCCAAAACCTCATAGAACCATGCCCACACGACTGCGCGCCTTCACAAACTCTTCACCCGTAGCCTTCGTCGTCGATCTCCACCTCCCAATCAAACGACTCCCATCGTAGTGACTTACACGATCGCTTCCTCGCCATCTGATCATCTCCACCATGATCGGACGGCATTCGCTCTCCCTGCATCCACGAAGTAACGGTACATTAACGCACGATGGAGGGTGGTTTTCCTCTCTCCTCCACCGCCACACATCACGCATTGAATGGGACCGCACGCAACAATCCCTCTACTGCCCTATGCCCTAAAGCGGTGCGATCAAAGCAACTTACTGCTTAATCCTCCGTTCCCGCACAATAACCACCACGCACCTTCATTGCCCGATTATCATTGGATTTGCCCACTTGAGATCCAACGGCTCATGATCATCCCGCTCCCACCTCTTTCGATATCCCCATTGACTCATCTTCGTCGTCTATCCTCCTGATCCAACGGCCAGTCTCGCTCCTCCATCCAGCTCGTACATTCGCCACGTAGTCCATGCCCCTTGACCATTTCCATATACTCGAAGGACGAAGGTGACCGTCTCACCAATACCCGTTACTATTTCTCCTCAACAACCACATTCAACAAACAGTATGGCTGAAGATAAAAGACAGAGCATGAGCATGCAACGACATTTAACAGTTATGGAACTTCATGGATACGAACACTCCAACTGCCTGAAAGGGCAGCAGAGCACCCGAGGAGATCAGATCCACCCAATGGGACAAGTAAATGCACTCAAAGACTCTATCAAGTAGTTAAATGTTGTTGGTGGTCAACTATGACCCCTCCATACCTAGAATGACCAAGTGCCTTTGTAATGAAACTCTATATATATCCACAAACAAGATGTAATTAGGGTTGATAGTTGATGTTTTGATGTAAGGTTCAACTTCTGGAGACTATAACTATTTTGATACTTGCAGCATCTCGTCTTCATTTTAAGCTAATACAAGCTTCTTTTGTTGTTAATTTTCCACTTTCCATTTATCTTTTCTTCTAAGTTGTGCCTGATATGTTGTATTCCAGAACTCTTGATGTTTAGCATTAGAATACCTGTCATCGTATCTCTGTTTTAAAATCTTGTATGTATCATAGAATAAGTTATTCGGATTTCTCTTCATCTAGTGCCAGAGAGTTGTCATCCTGTCTGTGCATTAGTATATTAGATTTGCAGACTACTTTACTAGTTGCATCCGGCCATCACATGGTCTTGTGCATCTGCTGGTGTGGTCAGTATTCTCCATATTCACCCAATCTAAACTATGAGTAGTTAGTGGTCTAAAGCCTTGTAGTCTAGGGGTGTTCATGCATGTCTAGAGTCAAGCAAAGTAGAAGTGGTTATTTGGCTTGGACAATCATCATTCCTTCCATTCATCCATTTGCAACAATAAGTTGAATTTATATGTTACCAGGCATCTCCGAGCTACAACCTAGGAGAGTTTCTTGGAATCCTAACATAATTGGCGTTGTTGCCGGGGAGATGAGATTGAAGCTCGGCTTCCCTGGGAGAACGACACAGCTCTAGCTTTGATGATAGACAAATTTTGGACACCTTTCTAGTTGTAATCATCTATCTAGTGACTCTACTGCTAGACCAACCTAGTGGCGACTCCACATTACAGTTCTGGCTCAATTTGTGAGGCATACTCAGAGAAATCCTCAGAAATCACCAACTGACCCAGTGCCTGACCCTAAGAAGATTGTTAAGCAGAGGAAGACATCAAAATAAGGAGCATCAGGATCAGGTAAGCCTAAACAATTTTGTGTCTCTGCAAGAGAAGATTATAGCTTAGGATGTTCAATTTGAAGATATAGAGCCCAACATTGTTATTAAAGAAATACCTTCAGAGATTCATAAAGCTCCTTGTTCATTTAGTTCCCCTTTGGATCTCAGTGTAAAGAAAGCCTCCCATACAGTCCAGTTTCCTTCATCTCTGTTACTTGTTCCTCAGCCCCCTGTCATCCAAACGACCAGTACTATTCCACCTATCCCAGTCATGGCAAGCCAACAAGCACCCACGAAGATGGAAAGAATCATAGCTGCTAGGTATGGACCCTTGGTCTTGCCTGTTCCTTTTAATGCCATGCCTAAGTTCACTAGTACAGAGGGAGTAACAACTGAAGAACACCTTGAGTCTTTTTATAGCTATGCTGATAACCTAGATATTAGTGAGGATGATGTCTGGATGAGAGTATTTGTCCAAAGCCTTGATGGAGAGGCTAGAAAATGGTTCAGAGAACTGGCCCATAGGTCTATAGCAAACATTGAAGCATTAGATGATGTATTTTTGAAGCATTGGGGAGATAAAAAGGACCTGCTATATTACCATACTGAGTTTGGAAACCTCAAGAGGGAAAGTGGGGAATCATTGTGTGATTTCAATAAAAGATTCAATCGTATGTATAGTAAGATACCATTTGAAGTAAAGCCTACCCCCACCTCTACCAAACTCACTTATGCTAATGCATTTGACTCTGATTTTTGCTTGCTATTGAGAGAAAGAAGATGTGCCACTCTGGCCAAGATGCAGGATGCAACGTTAGAGGTAGAATCTAATATCATGGTTGCAGAAAAGCTCAAAAGTCATGCTGATAGAAGGAGGCAGAGAGGTGAGGCTTCTTCCTCTACTTCATCTTCAGAACCTAAATTAGACAAAATGACTAAAATGATAGAGTCATTGGCTGCTGAAATATCTAAGCTAAAGGTTGAGCAGAGCTCTGGAAAGGAAAGGATTCCAAACAAATTTGCTCCCAGAAACAAAAATTCATTCAGAAGAGCAAATGAACAATTGTTAATTATTCAGAGGGGTAAAGAAGCTGGTGAAGAACAAAGGGTTAAGGCTCCTTTCCAAAACGTAGTCATGGAGGAGGAACAGTTTGAAGAAGAGGATGAAATTCATTGCATGGAAGATAAGGGCAATGCTGCCTTTTTAACATTGGCTGCCTATGAAAAATCATTACTCCAGGACCAAACCAGTCAAGAGTGGGACAGAGAGGTTGTTCTGCAAACTGATGAGCATCAAAGATATTCTGAGGACAAGACCAAGCAATGTCAAGGAGAATCCTATCTAGAGAGTTGTTGTCCCGACAGAGCATCAGAACATTAGACAGAAAGGGCCAGCAGTGGACCCACTCATCCTCAAAGCACCATCTCAAGAGGTAAGAGGTCCTGACAAGTCCCCTTCCCCTTTCAACTTTGAATCAGAAGTCCAGAAGTTAAAAATATTTGTGCCTCTGATAGAGCTTACAAAGAGTGAAGTCTTTAGAAAGCCTATTCTAGATGCCCTTGAGCTGAAAGCCACACAAACCTCCATTGACTATGTGAATTTGCAAGATGACAAACCTGCAATTGCGCTTAGTCCAATGACTGAACCTGCTGAAGATAATTCCCCATCATTTTATGTCTCCTTGACCATTCATGACAAAATCCTCCACAATTTCCTGCTGGACACAGGGGCCAGCCACAATCTGATGCCCAAAGCTATCATGGAGGAGTTAGGCCTTGATATTACCATACCTTATCATGATCTATTCTCCTTTGATTCAAGAAAAGTGAAATGTCTGGCGTTGGTCAAAGATTTAGTTATTACCCTAACTCAGGTACCCATGAAGAACATGATGATGGACATTGTGGTAGCAAATGTTCCCCCTAAGTTTGGCATGCTGTTGTCCAGTAGGTGGATTAAGAGACTAGGTGGGTTACAAAATGATCTATCTTATGCCACTATCCCAGTCTTTGGGGGAGAAAGCAGGAGATTATATAGAGAGGCACAACTGGCATACATTATCAGTGATGAGAAAAATCCTTCTAATCATCCTATCTACGTTGTGGACACTAACTTTGGGGCATGCATTCTCCAAATTGAAGAATCTCATAAGGCCTCAATGCAGCTCAAGAAACCAATAGTCCAAGCCCTGGGAGAGCAAGGAAGTCAGGTTTGAGAGATGTTCTTTAATGGAGCATGTTCAAGGGAAACTACAGGAGCAGGAGTGGTGTCGATATCCCCAAAACAAGAAAGCACACATCTGTCTTTTAAGTTGGCTTTCCAAGTCACCAATAATATAGCAGAATATGAGGCTCTGATATTGGGCCTTAGTGTAGCTAAAGACAGAGGAATCAGAAGCATAAAGATTTTTGGAGACGCTAATCTTATAATTCAGCAAGTGAACAGAACATTTCAAGCAAAGCACCCAAGGCTGAAAGCATATAGAGACGAGGTATGGAGACTCAAAGATTCTTTTGATAATTTTTGTATCTCATATATCCCTAGAATAAAGAATCAACTTTCTAATTCCCTTGCTGTGTCTGTTAGCATGTTTATTCCTCCCATGCCTCCCAGACTGGTTTATGAAGTTCAGATGAGACATAGACCATCCTTGCCTGATAATGTCCAGCATTGGAAAGTTTTTGAGGATGATGATGAGGTAAATAGGTTTCTTCAGGTCATTGATGAATTCTCTGAAATGAAAATTGACCAAGAGAATGAAGCCTTGGAGGAAAGTCCCCAACCTCGGTTTGTAAACAAAATTGGCAAAGAGAGCATTTTCCAGATGCCCAACAATCAGATACCTAAAGGTCTAGTTCCCTTAGAAAATTTGTTTGACCAAAATGATGTACCTTATAACGCTGCCCAAAAAGAAGATCAATCTGCAGTCCATAGGCATAATTTAGGGAGTCTAGAGCATCCAAGATATGTAAACCTATCCACCCATCTATCTGCTGCCCAAAGTTTTGAGTACTGCAGTCTAATGAAGCAATTTGCTGATGTTTTTGCTTGGGAATATAGTGACCTGAAAACATATGACAAAAAGATCATCTAGCATAAAATTCTTTTAGAGAAAGACACCATCCCCTTTAAGCAGAAAATGAGACCCATAAATCCTTTGCTCCTCCCTCTGATTGAAAAAGAAATCAAGAAGTTACTTGCTGCCAAAATCATAGTTCCCCTGGGATATTCAAAGTGGGTAGCCAACTTGGTAGTGGTGAGGAAGAAGAGTGGAGAAATCAGGCTTTACGTTGATTTCAGAAACTTAAACAAATGCTCTAAGAAAGACAATTATCCACTACCCAAGATGGAGCATTTGTTGCAGAAAGTATCAGGAGCCAAAGTGATGTCTTTCCTGGATGGATTTTCAGGGTATAACCAAGTTGCTATACATCCATATGACCAAGAGAAGACTGCATTCACCACTCCTTGGGGCACTTTTATGTATTTCAAGATGCCTTTCGGCTGATGAATGCTAGAGCCACCTTTCAGAGAGCTATGGATATAACATTTGTAGGAGAGAAGGATAAGTTTGTCCTTATCTACCTAGACGATATAACAGTGTACTCCAACAGCCATCAGGACCATTTGCAGCACTTGAAGAAAGTGTTTTTGAAGTGCAGAAGGTTTGAGATTTCAGTCAATCCTAAAAATTCACAGTTTTCTTTAGAGGAGGGTAAGTTGTTAGGACACATTGTGTCTGCTGTAGGTGTTAGAATTGACCCAGAAAGAGTGAGAGAAATACAGACCCTGTCTGTCCTGAGATCAAAGAAGGACATCCAGTCCTTTCTAGGCAAGATAAATTTTGTAAGGAGGTTTATCCCAAACTTTGCAGAACTTGTAAAACACACTACCTCCATGTTGAACAAGGGGTCAAAAATCAAATGGACTGATGCAGCAAGAAGATCTTTTGAATCCATCAAGAGAGCTATTGTGGAAGATCCTACTTTAATCAGCAAGGAGTTCCACATCTTTTCGTTTGCCTCTTATGACACCCTTGCAGCAGTTTTGTTGCAAGCAGATGAGGAAGGTTCAGAGCATCCAGTGGCATTTTTCAGAAAAATCTTAAGGGATGTTGAGCTGAGGTATGATAACATTGAAAAGCTGGCATATGCTCTTATCAAGTCTTTGAAAGCTTTCAGAATTTACATTCTGCATTCCAGGGTAATTGCATATGTGCCCTCTGCTTCAATAAAAGATGTCCTAACATGACCTGATGCTAATGGAAGAAGGGCTAAATGGATTGCAAAGCTTATTGAATTTAACATAGAATTGAAGCCCACCAAGCTTATTAGAGGTCAGGGCCTTGCTAGATTGATGGCTGAAGAAAATTGCAGAATGCTAGACATGAATTTGATAAGCATAAATTTAGAAGATAGCCAGGCAGAAGGGGAAGTAGTTGAACCAGGGAAAAATCGATCATTGGCAGAAAACATAGCTTCTTGTGAATGGTATTCTACAATGGCTCAATTCTTGCTGAAGCTAGAAGTTCCTCCAGGCCTTAGTTCAAGCCAAGCCAGAACTATCAAGCTTAGGGCAGCCAAATATTGCATTCATGAAAATGTACTCTATTGGAGGGACCCCTCTGGAATTCTGTTGAGGTGTCTGGACAAGGAAAAATCCATGGAGGTCATGCAACAGTTTCACTCCAACATATGTGGAGGACATCATTATTGGAAAACTACAGCCCATAAGATCCTTAGAGCTGGGTCCTATTGGCCCACCTTATTTTCTAATGTCTTTTTATTTGTTAAATCTTATGACAGGTGCCAAAGATTTGAAGGGAAGCAGCAATTGAAGTCCCTGCCCTTAAAACCCATACATGCTGGTGGCCCTTTTCAGTAGTAAGGCTTGGATTTCATTGGAGAAATCAATCCACATTCCAGTGGCCAGCACAGATGGATCTTAGTAGCCACAGATTACCTCACTAAATGAATTGAGGCCGTCCCTACCAGAAAGGTTGATCATCATGTGGTCTTGAGGTTCTTGACAGAGAATATCTTCATCAGATTTGGTTGTCCACATAAATTAGTTACAAACAATGTAACAGCCTTCAGGGCAAAAGAATTGGTGACATGTGTGACTAAATGGGCATTAAGCTAGTTTATTCCACCGCATATTACCCTCAAGGCAATGGTCTAGCAGAATCTTCCAACAAGAGCCTGATAAGGATAATTAAAAAGCTGTTGGAAGACAACAAAAAGAACTAGGATTCTAAACTCAAGTATGCACTGTGGGCTGATAGAGTGACCACCAAGAAATCCACAGGGAATTCTCCATTCAAGTTGGTATATGGCACTGAGGTTGTATTCCCAATTCAGTTAACCCTCCCTGTGGCAAAGTTTTTACAAGAAGAACAGAATGAGGAAGAGGAAATGGCAAAAAGGATCACTGATTTAGCATAGGTACATCAAATCAGAGAACAGCTAGTTGAGTAGTCTGCATCACATCAAAAGAGGGTCAAGGAAGCCTTTGACAAGAGGGAAAAAACAGATAATTTTCAAGTTGGAGACTTGGTTCTTAAGTGGGATGCACTGAAAGAGAAGAAAGACAACCATGGGAAGTTTGATGCCCTATGGATGGGACCTTTTGTCATCACTCAGATCCAGGGGAACAATACTTTCATGCTACAAAGTATGTAAGGAGAGACAGCTTTTGATGGCCCAATTAATGGGAGATTTTTGAAAAATTATATTGTTTAAGGTCTTTTGGCCTTAAAGTGTAAATATGTTGCTTTATCAGTTTTAGTGTAAGCTTAATTAGACTCCATGCCCAATGGAGCATTAGGAAATTTTGCTCATCTGGTTTTGATAGGTAAGGCATTGGTTTGCAGTTTTTGAGACCTCACAGGGAGGATCTCATCCCCAAAAGGAGCTAGTGTTAGCTCTACTACATATTTTTGATATTGAGGATCAGAAATAAGCTTAGTCCTTGGTTATGCTCAAA
Organism: Pinus taeda; assembly: GCA_000404065.3. Taxonomy (NCBI): domain Eukaryota; kingdom Viridiplantae; phylum Streptophyta; class Pinopsida; order Pinales; family Pinaceae; genus Pinus; species Pinus taeda. The sequence goes on along the minus strand of APFE030920615.1, from coordinate 7,495 downwards.
GGAGGCCTATACTGGTCATTTTCACCTTCTCCTTTACCTCTCTCATCCTTCCTTCATCTCCATTTCCCATGATTTTCTGTTAAAAACCATATAAAACCCCTGTTTCTTAAGCCCCGGGTGTTAAAACCCAAAACCTCATAGAACCGTGCCCATACGACTACGCACCTTCAAAAACTCTTCACCCATAGCCTCCTCCATCGATCTCTGCCTCCTAATTTAACGACTTCCATCGCAGTGACTTACGCAATTGCTTCCTCGTTGTTCGATCATCTTCGCCACGATCGAACAGCATTCACTCTCCCCGCGTCCACAAAGTAACGGTACGTTAACGCGTGATGGAGGGTGATTTTCCTCTCTCCTCTGCCACCACGCGTCACGCGCTAAATGGGATCGTGCGCATCCGTTCTTTTACCGCCCTATGCCCTAAAGCGGTGCGATCAAAACAGCTTACCACTTAATCCTCCATTCGTGGCCGATAACCACCACGCGCCTTCATCGCCCAATTATCGTTGGATCTGCCCGCTTGAGATCCAACGGCTCACGATCATCCTGCTCCTGCCTCTTCCGATATCCCCGTTGATTCATCTCCATTGTCTATCCTCCCAATCCAACGGCCAGTCTCGCTCCTCCATCTAGCTCGTACATTCGCCACGCAGTCCACGCCCCTCGACCATTTTAGTAAACTCGAAAGATGAAGGTGACCGGCTCACTAGTACCCATTACTGTTGTTCATCAACAACCACGTTCAACAGACAATATGGCCAAAGATAAAAAGGACATAGAATGAGCACGCAGTGGCATTTAGCAGTTATGAAACTTCATGGATACAAACACTCCAACTGCCTGAGAGGGCAGCAGAGAACCCGAGGAGATCAGATTCACCCACTGAGACAAGTAAACACACTTAGAGACTCCATCAAGTAGTTAAATGCGGTTGGTGGTCAATTATGACCTCTCCATACCTAGAATGGCCAAGTGCCTTTATATACCCACAAACAAGATGTAATCAAAGTTGATGGTTGATGTTTTGAGGTAAGGTTCAACTTCTGGAGACTGTAACTATTTTGATACTTGCATTGTCTCGTCTTTATTTTCAGCTAATACAAGCTTCTTTTGTTGTTAATTGTCCACTTTCCATTTATCTTCTCTTCTAAGTTGTGCCTGATATGCTATATTCCAGAACTTTTGATGTTTAGCATTAGAATAGTTGTCATCCTATCTCTGGGTTAAAATCTTGTATGTATCATAGAATAAGTTATTCAGGTTTCTCTTCATCTGGTGCCAAAGAGCTGTCATCCTATCTGTGCATTAGTAGATTAGATTTGCAGACTTATTTACTTGTTGCAGCCGGCCATCACATGGTCTTGTGCATCTGCTGGTGTGGTCAGTATTTTCCATATTCACCCAATCTAAACTGTGAGTAGTTGGTGGTATAAAGCCTTGTAGTCTGGGGGTGTTCACGCATGTCTGGAGTCAAGTAAAGTAGAAGTGGTTATCTAGCTTGGACAAGCATCATTCCTTCCATTCATCCATTTGCAACAATAAGTTGAATTTATATGTTACCAGGGATATCTAAGTTACAACCTAGGAGAGTTTCTTGGAATCCTAATAGGCCTAATGTTAATCATTTCAAAATTTTTGGTTGTTTGGCTTATGTGCATGTACCTGATTAGAATAGAAAAAAGTTAGATGCAAAGAGTGAGTTATGTATTTTTATTGGGTATAGTGAGACAACCAAAGTTTATAAATTGTATAATCCTCTAACTAACAAGCTTATTGTCTCAAGAGATGTAATTTTTTTATGAAGGGGGAGTTTATGGTCATAAAAAAGGCCATGTTGAGAAGAAACAATTTGTTTTGAATGATGATATAATTGTTGATAATGATCATGATCAACTAACTAATGTTTCTGTAACTAGTAGCTTAACTCCACCAAGCAGCCCTTCATCAATTTTTGCAACATCAAGTTCAAGTCCAACTTCTTCTCCAAGTTCTACAAGGAAGGTAAGAAGATTGAGTGATATTTATGAGAGGAGTGCAAATCAAGCACATGAAGAAAGCCCAATAGGTGAGATAGTCAATTTTGCTTTATTAGCCAAGGCTGATTTTGAACCATCATGTTTTGAAGATGCATGTACTAATGAGGTTTGGATGCAAGCCATGCAAGAAGAGATGGATTCCATTCAAAGGAATGACACTTGGAAGTTGACAGAGCTTCCACATGACAAGAAAAATATTGGAATCAAATGGGTCTATAAGAATAAATTTAATAGTGATGGGAGTGTTGAAAGACACAAAGCAAGATGAGTTGCTAAAGGATTCACACAGAAGTATGGAATTGATTATGAAGAGACATTTACACTAGTAGCAAGACAGGAGACCATTAGAATGTTGATTTCATTAGCAGCTTAGAAAAAATGGAGCATAAATCATATGGACATGAAAAGTGCCTTCTTGAATGGGTACTTAGAAGAGGAAGTATATGTGGAGCATCCACAAGGTTTTGAAGTGGAAAGAAAGGAGAATAATGTCTACAAGTTGAAGAAGGATTTGTACGGCCTCAAGCAAGCGCCAAGAGCATGGTATGCTAGGATTGATGGATACTTTCAAGAAAATGGCTTCCAAAGAAGTAAGAGTGATCCTACCCTTTACTACAAACAAGAAGGTACTGATATTCTAATCATAAGTTTGTATATTGATGATCTAATGTATATGGATAGTAGTTCTAAGATGAATGATAAATTCAAAGTTGCTATGATGAATGAATTTGAGATGAAAGATCTAGGCATTATGAAATATTTTTTAGGAATGGAGGTTTATCAGAGTAAGGATGAGATTTTCATTTGTCAGACAAAGTATGCACAAAATATGCTAAATAAATTTGATATGCTTGATTGTAATCCATCCCCTACTCTAAGTGCTCATGGAGAGGTGTTATGTAGAGATGATGGTGTTGATTTAGTCGATGAGAAAACTTACAAAAGTACTGTGGGGAGCTTGATGCTTCTAACCCACACAAGGCTTGATATTACATATTCAGTTTCACTTGTTTCAAGGTATATGACAAATCCATGAGAAATACATATGAAGGTAGCCAAGAGGATTTTAAAGTATGTGAAATGCACTCTAAATTTTGGTATTCATTACTTCTCTTCTGAAAAGTTCAATCTTGTTGGATTTAGTGGTTTAGATTGGGGAGGTAGCCTTGATGACTGTAAGTCCACATATGGAAATTGTTTCTCTTTTGTTTTTGGTTTGATTACATGGAGCTCAAAAAAACAAAGCATTGTTGCCCTCTCATCCACAGAAGCATATTACAGTTACCTCAGCAGGTACACAAGCTCTTTGGCTCAGAAAATTTTTGGAAGAAATTGGAGAAAAATAATTTCAGCCTAGAGTGATTTATTGTGATAATGTAAGTGCCATCAAGTTAGCAAAGAATCTGGTTCAACAAGACAAAGCATTTTGATATGAAATATCACTTCATTCGAGATTTGCTGTAGAAGAAGGATATTGAATTGAAGCATATAAATACTTAGCATCAGTTAGGAGATATCTTCACCAAACTAGTTGCAAAAACTCAATTTTTGGCACTACAAGATAAAATAGAAAATTCTCATTAATCATTAAGGGGGAGTGTTGGGAATAATGCTTAATTAGTTATTTAAATTGCTGACAGAGATTTTGTGTTCTCTGCAAAATTAAGGTAGCAAATTGTTAGGGTGGTCAGTGCTGGAAATTAGCTATTGATTGATAATCATTTTAGTAATAATTTTACTATATAAAAATGTAGTTAATAGTTCAATTAATACATGAAATTTACAGCAGTTTTTAGCTTACACAGTAACTATATTTTATTTCTTTAATTTTTTTATATGTATTTTCACTTCATAATTATGTTAACTTATGAGGGGGCTTAAGGAAGCCATGTCATATTCTACATTCTGGAGCCCGGTACCTTGCCTTATCTCGAGACATCACCGCTGGTTTAACTCCTTTACTGCTCATTTCGACCCTCGCGACCCTTTGTGCTGTGGCATAAAGAGGTATTTTGGACACTGTCAGGTGAGATGGATAGCAGAACAGGAGCCGGCCACCTCACGAAGGACCCTGATAAGCTCAGTGGCGAAGCTGTGATGGATTACGCATCATTATCATTCTTTCAGGAGGGTTTTCCAGGGACAGGCGTTCTTATAAATTATATGCGCCCAACTTCTAAATTAATGTTTGTGTAATTTTGCAAAGCATCAAAGATAATATGAAAATATTTTTAAAACATTTGATGAAGGTTACTTTTTTATGCTCATGGCATTCTACTGTCACGCTACAACTTTACAATGCAACCGCCATGCATGGAGAACGAGTACCCTGAACGTTGTGAATATTGAAGTGTGGTGAGAATTATCCAATGGTTATATTTTAATGGAACTGTTAGCACTTGAAATTTCACCTTAGGCTAAAGAAGGCAAACCTCAAGGCAACATCAAACCTTTTAGCCTCGTAGCTAGCCCTACGGGGCAGGAGAAGGCTCTCTCCGGTCTATCTCGTAAAATATTTAATGGATGAGATGAATAATAAGGTAACACTGATATTAGGCTAGTAAACTGATTAGAATGATTGATTTTAAAATTTTTGGGCTTTTGGTGGAAAATTGGGGAAAGGCAATTTTGGGTGCGGGGATTGGACACAGTTTTTGCAGGGGGTTCTTTGGGGCGAGGTAGGAGACTGTATTAATGCCTTTGATAGATGTGGATGGATGAGAATGACTGGTGAGAAGCTAAGGAGAGCAAGCAAGCACCTTGAATTCTCCTTAAACAGCCGAAAACATTGATATTAAGCAAACTTAAAGGCAGAGCATAGCAACCATGAATTCTACCTTAACACTTCATTTGCCTAATTTGTAGAAGAAAAAGTGAGAAGATGATTCACATAACAAACTTACAAGTACAAAGAGAAGCACACCATCAATACATGTAACCACAAGAATCCCAAAAAGGACTGCAAAACCCTGGTCTTCCTTAGCCAAAAATTGCAGAGATACAATGAGTAATACAATAGAAGCTT
>APFE030920606.1:2232-28116 GCA_000404065.3 Pinus taeda | reverse complement strand
AGAGGCAGAATACATGGCAGCCACTCATGCAAGAAAGGAAGCAGTTTGGTTGCAGAGATTGTGTTCAAGTATGGGGTTAGTACAGGGAGCTATAAGGATATACTTCCAAAGTGAAATTTTCTTGGCAATGAACCCTGCTTATCATTCAAAGACAAAGCACATTGATGTTCAGTATCACTTTGTGAGGGATATGATAGAAGACAAAAAGGTGTTGCTGGTAAAGGTGGACACTTTGAAGAATACTGCAGATGCATTGACAAAATCTGTGAACTCTGAGAAGTTCTCTTGGTGTAGAGAAACAATGGGCATTTCAGGCTGGAAAAATGACTAAGCTCTCCTGTGGCCCCCTGTGGAAAGAAAACAACAAGTGGGAGATTGTTGGGTTGTGTTATATTCTTTCCACATAGTTAACAGGGGGTTTGAGGGGTACCCGTAACCCCACTTTATGGGGTCCGGGCAGCGCCCCAGAAAATTTTGGTTTTGGACCCTATGTTAGGTTGGGTGGACCCACCTATGGTTTTATGCATGATTTTCACACATGTTTTTTGGACCCGATGGTTTTCGGTCCCGGTTTGAAAGGAACATAATGAAAAATCAAGCTGGTAGTCCTAGTTTTGGGATCCAGTGGGAAATCTCCGTGTATATGTGTTTTATGTGTTATTCTCTCACATTTTTATTTTTTTCCTGTGATTTAGAATTCGTATGCAGGTAATTTCTGTACGGGGTTAAAAATTACAGGAAGGGAGTGTTGTAGATATGCTTTCAATTCTCTAATATCATCAATTATTCTTTATATCAGTTTTTGTTTTTATTTTCTTTTAAGCTTCAAAAATATTTATTTGTCTCTTCTCAAGTTATTTCTATCTTGGTGGCTTCCTACATGATCCATTTACAAATCCATAGGGACATATTTACTAGATGGAGCTTTATAGGGTGTGATTTTGATTGGATATAGTGTGCTTAGGGACATTATTTGTCTTAATAGTTCATCTTTTTCTTTGCGCAAGTTTTCTCTTAACACATTTTCATGTGGGAATATCTTGTAATTTCTAGTTGAATTCTCTAATCCTTACCTCTGGATCTTTCTGTTAAACATTAAACAAGCAAAAATCAAATTTAAGTTGAGGTGAGCAAGCATTCTCACCCTCCCGATTTAGTGTCTTAGAATTACTAAATTCACTATTAGAGGATTTTGAATTATCATCAAAGGAAAACTCAAAAGGATCTAAAAATATAATGTTCTCTTTTGGTATTTTTATGGGAGAACAATGATTTAAATCCCACCATTCATGCTCTAATTATTCAACAAATAAAGAATCCAAATTAGGTTTTGACTTCCTTTTATGGAATTGTATGTGCCCAATGTCCTTCCTTTTTACAGTTATAGTGAATTGTATTTTCTAGAGCTTATTGGTGTTGTTTTAGATAAGGAACTTACTTGGAATTCTTTTTGTATTTTGTATTAGACCGGTCCAGATCAAATTTGGAGCAAAAAGTGTAATGCTTCCTTGTTCTATTATATTTTCAATGGAAAATATTTTTTTCTAGTTTGGTGCCTATCATTTTGTGCACCACCACCCCCTTCTTGCATATTACCAAATTATTATAGTGTGAAGATGTGAACTTATTGTCAAACCTTTGAAAATATTTAGTCACTATTTTTATAAGATAATGTTCCTAAATAACAATACTTACGTGTTTTTGAGACATAACAACAAACATTCCTTTCAATTTGATGTTTTTATCTTTAAAAATCTATTTTACTACAGCATGAAGGGCTCTTAGAAAACATCTAATGTAATATTTAATACAGGAAGTTTCATCCATCTTTTCTAATTTATTATGAGCTTTTGCATGTAACAAAAATATTGATCATGATAAGAGAAATTGTAAAGTGTGTGAGTCATAATAAAAAATGCTAGATGTTCATAATTTATTGGAGTCTTTAGTCCATAAAAATGTGAAGATAAAACTTTCTTTACAACTTCGTTAGCTGTAGGTCATTTATAATATCATCTATAGAGATTTATGGAAGCCATATCTATAAATTAGCTTTTAATCCAGTAAATCCATGTGTTATCTATATGGCCATGTATCTAGGTGTAAGTGTAACAACCTCATCATTTTTTACAATTACCAAATTAATAAGCAATTGGCAACTTTAACCTAATTTACTAATTAACAACTTGAATTTATTATTGGGTGGTCTAGCATGGAAAAAAATGTTTTATTCATTCTAGTAACACCAATAGATGTAAAATTGTTGTTATGAGATGTTGAAGTCATTGGGATGTCTTCTAGTTCACTCTTAATGACAATAATTTGAAGGCATTTCTCTCTACCATATGGCTTCAATGGATGGGTCCATGTTTTCATCATCGACACTTCATCAGATATATTTTACAAAATTTTATTGGACTCTCAGAAGTCCCACTCAGACCTTTGATACTAGACTTAGAATACACTCATGGATTTCTTTCTTTTATGTTTGATTGTTATCCATCTTCTTTGAAAATATCATTTTGTATAATTACAGGATTTATTACTGTTCTTTAGATATTTCTTCTACATTTATCTAATCTAAAAATCAGCATATCTAACAAATCAAGATAGGCATCGACATTTCCCATGGAGGACATTCATCCAATAGTATTTCTAAGACTTGCAATAATATTGCTAGTTTATTAGAAAATTATTTTAGTTCCTTTTTTCGTGACTCTAAAATTTATTTAAATTTAAATAGTTCTTTATGTGGATCATCTATATTTATGCCAATGAACTATGCTTGGAAATTTCAAATTTTCAAAATTGTTCATTCATCAGACACCGTATCTAAAATTATAAAAGACCTATATTAGAAAAAATAGAGACAGCAAGAGAACGATTACACCAAATATAAATCGCACTGATATTTTAATCATCACAACAATTACATATATATAGGATATAAGTCACTGACTTCGGTAAGTCTAGATCCTAACAAAGTGCATCTCTGAATGGGACATGACATAACAACAACTCATACATAGGAAACAACATCCTCTAGATTGACACCTTGGGACTCATAATGACAACCTATAAATCACATGACACATAACATGGAATCATTACTTCCCATACCCTCCCTTAACGCTTACATGTAACAAATATAGAAAACATACATTACAAAAATCAATGAATGTTTGTCACATTTGTTTGATATGGTCATCACTAGCATTAATATCCACTTTGAAATCTCATAGTTTTCACTTTTTTCTTGACCACACTTTTGAGCTTCCAACTTGATCCATTTAAGACATAACCACTTCAGACAATAGTTGATGTACTTTGCAAAATTAACACTTCTCAACCTCCTTGAGCATGATAGGCTAGTCTCAATACTAAACCATCCTATTGTACCACCACCATTTGTGTAACAACCCTTGGTTGATTTTAATGTAAATAAGGTAATACCAAGGTCATGGGGCACATATTCCAAGCTAATTTTTGGGAAAGCCGCTTTAGTGGGCATCACTTGTGGATTAATAATGACTATGGAAATTGGAAAAAGGCATTGGCAAAGGAAAAGAGGAAATAATTGGAATTTATTTATGAAAATAAAGGAAAATAGAAGAAAAGGAAGGTGAAGAGACACAAATTTGCATGCAATGGAAATTAGAGGAAAAATGAAGAGAAATTAAGAAAATAGAGGCCTCAATGATAAAAAGGCTTCAAAGAATCAGTTCACAACTTTTGTTGGTTTAGCTTTTGTCAGTTTAGTTTTTGGCTCTCCCATTCATTCTCTCATACTCTTGCACACTTAGAGCATACTTGTAGCAAGCTTGGAGCAATCTATAATTCACTTGAGAAAGAAAGCAAAGGAAACCAACATCGCACAAGGTAATAGTTGGATCAGAAGTTACAGTTGGATTGCTTTGCAAGTAACAGGTTTAATGTGTGATTTCCTTGTTGATTTTTGGATGCATGTTATATGTTGGTTCCTTGGTTATTTCCTATTATTCGCATGGATATTTTCCTATATTTACATTCATTTTATCCTTTCCTTTCCATTTCTTGGATATCCATGGTGTTGTGGGTTTCCCACTTTTTTTTATTATTAGTGTTCAGGTTCCCTATGGCTATGGGTTGGAAGAAATGCTCTAGAATCCCTTGAACAACTTAGGTTTGGTTACTAGTTCATGGAGTCATAGGTTCGGACAAACACTCTGGAACCCTTGGATGGTTGACTTACTAATCATTGGAGCCAAGGTGGGCACAAAAAAAATGGGGCCCTGGAAGGTTATGGGTTGTGTTACTAGTTCCTGGAGCCCTCGACAGCTTGGGTAGATGTTTGGTCAATTTAGTGTGTTCTAAATTGCTTTATAAATTGTCAATCTGAGAGTCGTAAACTGTTGAAGTGAAGTGCACTATCTATGGAAGATAACCATTTTCTTATTTCTTTGTCATTTTTAGTTTTTGGTTTGTTTTTGGATTTATCTTCTTGTTGATTCCCTAATGTGAGATGCTGTGTGAGATAGTGATTCTAGTAATCAAGTATGGACAAATGTATTCAATGAATAATTTCCAAACTTCAAGGTGTTCCAAAGGTGTCCAAACTTTACAATGATGAAATCAAGATGTGCCTAGATTCTAATTAACAAAATAGTGAACTATGACTTTGGAACCCAGTATCCTTGCTGCTGTATAAAGAAGAGAAAAGACTGAACTCAAAGAAATTTAAAGACTGTAAAATAAACTAATCATATCACATCAACTCATTTTTGACCCCTCACCATTTGACTCACTCTGGCTATAGGAGGTAATCATACACAAATTGAATGATCTGATATCTAAGTTGCATAAAATAAAACTAAGATTAAACTACACATTCACCCTACAATTCCTCACCATTCGACTCACTATGGCTATAGGAGGTAACTGAAGAATGATATAAATAGTCTAATCACTAACTTGTAGAAAAGTAAATGAACAAAGCAAAACTAGAGAAATAAGCAGTGCTGGAATTAGAACCAATAAAACAAATCAGCAGTAGTACAAGATAATTCCATCATGTCATTAGTCATCAAAAACTATATGTACTGCTCGGGCTTCCTATTAGAACTTGAAATGAAAACACTGATCAATTGACAATCAATTAAAAGCATAAAAGAAACTTATGGACAGCAAATAACATAAATACCATGAGCAAGTTAATATATAAAGCAAATATCTATGGTATCAAGAGCGTAAAATGAAGAAAAACATAAAGCTATACATCAACTATAGGACCTTGGTGTACAGGGGCCCTCTGCACCCTCGGTCAATCAGAACCAATCATGAATTTGAACGCAAAATCAGTGTCTCCTCATATATTGCAATGTAGTCATGAAATAGAAACTAAGTCTCGGCTCAAAGGCTCGTACAACAATCAAGATTACACCATAGCAACTACTAGCCTATACGCATATGAAGATGTGTTATTTATAGTAGAAAATACATAACTAACTAACACGGTCTGCGCTGGTAGCCAAACACGTAAAAGACCAGAATTAGATTTTTAGCAGCATGGTGGCCGTGGGAAGTAAATCCAAGGAGATGGTTTGTTGGATTCGGTCCATGAGCAGTCCCTAGGTGTTAGCACACCTCCTAAAACTCAGGACCTTTCCACGCAATCCTCCTCGTGCTGAAAATAGAGTCGTGCCACCGCTTAACTCCTTGTGTTGACCATCGTTTCACTGGCCTTGACCGCAGGCTTCTGTGGATGATTTAGCTGAACCAAGGGGACACGTTCCATGTCCATGTCCTTTATAGCTTGCCCATGTGGCTAAGTTCTTCAATAGACACCTATATCATAGAGTTTAACAAAAAGGCTGCGGAAAGTGACAGATTATGCAGCTGTTTGAACAAAAATCTAAATCAAACAGCAGTCACAAAACATAGTTAGGAAACCATTTATATACTCATTTTAAACTATTATGCAATGATTTGATAGCTTAGAGGTTCAGATAACTGGAGAAAAAGGCTAAAAAGGGATGTAGGGAAGGTGTAAGTTTGGGACTCAACATACCCCCACTGTGAAGGTGTTGCATGTCTTCATGCAACCAAAATTTAGTCATCTCCCTTTAGTCTATGTATTCTGAAGCCTCTGCTAATACATCCAGTCCTCTCTTCTTCTTTCTTGGTGCTACCACCATCCTGGGTTTCCTTATCAAACATCTGGACTTGAGATTGATTAATTCTATGTTCAACTTCCCACACTTCTTCTTTAGTTTCTTATTCTTCTTCTGCCACAAACCCATATGTAACATGGTATTATCATGAATAATTTTGTCCACTTTGCTTTGCTCTTTTAATGCCTCGTTTTCTTGTTTAATGTGCCTGTTTAAAACCTCCAATTCAAACACTTCCTGTTTCAAAGCTTGAACCTGTGCATCTTGTGTTATGTGAGGCAGAATGGATGGTGTGCTTGGGCCTGCAGCTGTCTTCTCTAAAGATTCGAGGTAGTCATATACCTCTTGTTGTTTTGGATCAATTCCAGGTGTTTTCCTTGGGCTGGTTTCAAAATATTGTTGAGGAGGAGGATTGTCTTCTAGTTCTGGCCGAGAAGGGCTTACATCAACATCTGAAGGGCTGACTTCAATATTAGGCAGAGGATGAGGTGGACTATGGCCATCTTGAGGTTTTTCAGGTGTTTCCCCACCCAAGTCAATGAAGTGGGGTCCTTTTACTTGTGTTCTCCTCCACTTTCCTTTGAGTCTGCTGCTCCTTCTTAAGTACTGTGGGCTAGTATTTCCTCTTCCATAATTTGCTTCCCTTTTTCTTCCTTCCTAGCTGTGGCAGCTTGTTTTTGGAGATGCACTAGTCTCTCAGATAACACTTGATATTATTCCTCTATAGATGGTTCTGGTGATTGGTAAATATCTTGTAAGTTCCTCTTTCCCTTCAACTTTCGCTGCTTTTTGTCCTTAATTCTTTCCTCCTTTTCTTTTTGAACAGTTTCTTTAGTTTTATCAATAAGAGAGTCTTGGATTATGGCACTTTTTCCTTTTCTCGTACTCTTTCTCAATGCCTTTGGTGTACTACTTCCCAGTGCTTTAGATTGCTCTTGAAAATAGTTTCTCACTAGAAACCGCTCCCAAGTATCTTTGTTTCTCTTCAACTGGTCTTCAACTAGAATCCTCACGAGTCCATGATGATATAAATGAGGCTCTATATCTCCTATGTTCTTTTGGACTGTAGTACTCATCTTTTTCAAACTCAACAGTAAGAAATAGGGCAGATTAAGAGCTTCTTTCTCTAGCAAGTTAGTCAATAGCCTAGTGTGATACATGTACATCGTCCCAAAGCGGCCTTCACAAGTGATAAACTTTTGAATGATTAATAATAAGCCTACCCATTCTTCTTTCAATGCATGAACAGGAATCCCTCTTGTAAATACAGTAATGTCCATACCTGGGTTACGCAATATGACTCTCCATGCTTGCTCGTCCAGACTTTTGTTTTTAAACCAATGCTCACCTTCTTGGGGCAAATCTGTAGCTGCTGCGATTGAGGCTTCAATGACCGTGAATTTCAGGTCTCCAATCTCCACCACCTGGTCATTGAAAGACCTTCCAAAGGCTTTCGTGACTTCCTTATTACTGCCTTTGAATTTCTGGATGAAACGAAGCCATTTAGCTTTCTTCAGCAATTCCTTTGCCTGAGGGTACCCTTCAAACAATTTAAGCCCTTCCGGCTCTGCCCTCAGTAGCTGTCCCATCTTTCCAATTCTCTCTGGAATTCAACTGCGTATTGTATGAGGGTTTTATCAGAGGTAAGATGGTTCTGTTTGCAAAGTTTGTGGAAGAACGATGGCCGAAATGGAAAATGGATACGAGAATTGGGATGTTCAGAAGTTGTAAGCGGAAACAGAGGATGAGCAGCCGAGATGAAATGGAGACATATGCTAATGAAGTGCAGCTTTAACACAAGTGAAATGGTGTCAGAATTTTGAATTGAATGGTTGCGTGAGAGACGTTACACGTTGATAAAATGACTGCACAAAGTACGGTGGAGAGGAGTCGTATTCACATAGGTCACGTCTCATGAATACAAGTGGAGTGTGGGAGTGGAGTTCATCTATGAGTTGAACCCGAAAAACAATCATGAGACCATTTAGGGAGTAAATGTATGATTTATGGAGTAAGGTCATGGAATGGTAGTGGAGCTATCGTAATAATCATTGCACATAGTGAGCTTTAATGGTTCAATAACTATGCAAATTTGTGCCTTTAATTGCTATTTGAAATAATTTTTGCCCATACCTTTAGAATCCTTGTCTTTGTTGTCCCTTAGCCCTTACTCAATTGCTCCCTGTTGATGTCTGTAGATGCTCCATATACATGTCTTTATGCTTGTTCATACCTGCATTTTCATTTTATTGCACTAACACCTTGACTGTAAATTTGAAAAACAGAGTGGTGGCTGCGGAAACTGCTTCTGGCTGTGGAAACTGATTCCGGCTGCAGAAACTTGGCACAACAACCACTTAGCTAAATAGAGATAGTTAGAGAATAACTATCTGAATGGAAATGATCATGGGAAAAAAAACTTTTATTGATGATATGAAATGGATGAGATGTAGTGAAATGAAGTGAGTGGAGCGAAAATGAAAATGAAATGAAGTGAGATGAAGTGAGATGAAGTGAGTGAAGTGAGATGGAAATGAGAAAGAAAGGAAGATTTTTTTTTGGAAAATATAGAGTGTCAGGTGTCCCTGATTTTCACTCTACATTTTCTGTATAAGACCGCCAATCAGAGATTGGTTTTCAGGCTTATACAAATTTATTTATTTACCTTTTTATTTTTTTTAAATAGAAAGGAACAAAGGCTAGGTTGGTGGGGAAGAAGAATTCTTCTTCACCAACCTTATTGTAGAATTTTCTTGAAACATTTTGACAAATTCTTCTTTTGAGAGTGGCTTATGATAAATCTTTAATCTATGGCCATTCACAATAAGAGGAGTTTGAAATTCATCAATGGTCTTGATTCTTACCGCTCCATTGTTAAAGACTTTGTCGATCTCATATGGCCCAAGCCAATGAGTCTGAAATTTTCCTTTGAAGTCTTTAAACTTGGAATCAAATTGTAGTGCCCAATCTCCCTCTTGAAACTTTTTCTCTTTGATATATCTGTCATGCCACTTAGCTCTTCGATGTTGAACTAGATCAGTTCTTAGAATTGCTTCTTATCTAATTTCATCTAGTTCATTCAACTACTCCATTCTGTTTTTTTGAGCTTTTGATAAGTCCATCCCCAACTGAATTTCCATCTTGAAAGTTTTAACTTGAAATTCAATGGGGAGCAGGACTTCTTTCCCATAAACAAGTTCATAAGGAGAACGTCCTGTTTTATTCCTCCATGTAGTTCTGTAGGCCCATAAGGCTTCAGGAAGCCTTTCAGCCCAATCTCTTCTATGTAGATGAACAATCTTGGTGATGATACTTTCAATGACTTTATTTGTATACTCCACTTGGCCATTTGCTTGCGGATCGTAAGGAGTAGATTTCCTGTGCTTGATCTTCTATCCTTCCATCAGCTTCTCCATCATGTTGGATGTAAATTGACTTCCCTGATCTGTCATAATTTCTCTTGGGACACCAAAGCGAGTAAAACTATCCTCATAAAGAAAGTTAACAACTGAATTTTCAGTAGCAGAAAGTAATGCTTTGGCTTCTACCCATTTAGTGACATAATCAGTGCATACCAATATATACTTCTTTTTCTTAGATGGTGGATTAATGGGTCCAATGAAATCTAAAGCCCACTTTTCAAAGGGTTCAATGAGTACCTGAGGTTGTAATGGCATTTCATTTGAAAGAGTTGGTTTCCTACTCTTTGGCAGTTGTCACACCTTTTGACATATTCTTTTGTGTCCTTGAAAAGGGAAGGCCAATAATATCCTAAAGAAAGGATTTTATAGGCCATCCTTTTATCAGCAAAGTGTCCACCACATGGTTCATCATGACATGCCTTGAGGATGTCAGGCATTTCATCTTCCTGAACACATCTTCTGATCACACAATCTAGCCCTGTTTTAAACAATTCATTAGAAATCCATGAATATTTTGAACTCTCCTGAATAATTTTTCTTTTTTCACTAGGAAATAGATGTGGAGGCGGTTTCCCTGTAACCAAATAGTTAGCAATATCTGAATACCAAGGAGTCTTAGTAGTTACTGCAAACAAATATTCATCTGGAAACTTATCCTCTACAGGAGAATCTTCTTTAGTATTTTGGATCCTAGACAAGAAATCAGCTACTGTATTTTGTTTTCCTGGTCTATCCAACACGGTAATATTGAATTCTTGTAAAAGTAAGAGCCATCCTGTAACTCTGCCAATAGTAACAGGTTCGTTCATTAGATATCTAATTGTAGAATGATCAGTATGGACAAAAGTTTCATATTCTGTTATATAATGTCTAAACTTATTGATTGCATGAACAACAGCTAAAAACTCTTTTTCAGTCACAGTATAGTTCAACTCAGTGGGAGTCAAATTTTTACTGGTATAGTAAATGGAATAAGGAACTAAATCCCTTTGACCCAACACAGCTCCTAGAGCTGTATCTAAAGCATCTGTAGAAATATGGAAAGGAATTTTCCAATGTGGCCCTCTCAAAATGGGTGCTTCAGATATTCTTGTTTTCAAAGTTTCAAATGTTGATTGACAATTAGGATCCCATTTGAATTCATAGTCTTTTGTAAGAAAATTGAAGAGTGGAGATGTTGTTTTGGTGAAGTTTTCTATAAATCTTCTATAATACCCAATAAATCCCAGAAAACTTCTAACATCTTTTTGACAAGTTGGAATAGGCAACTTGGCGATGACTTCAACTTTTGATTTATCAACTTTAATTCCATCCCCTGAAATATGATGTCCTAAAAAAATCCCTTCAGTAAACATCATAAAGCATTTTTCATGACTCAATGAAATATTTTTTTCTTTACATCTGATAAGGACCTTTTCCAAATTCTCTAATGCTTCTTCAAATGAGTCACCATAAACTGTAAAATCATCCATATAAACCTCTACATAATCATGGATTAGATCAGAAAAAATTCCTAGTACTGCTCTTTGGAATGTTGCGGGTGCATTACATAATCCAAAAGGAATCACTCGGTAAGCAAAAGTTCCCCATGGAAAAGTAAATCTGGTCTTATCTTGATCTTTAGGTGCTACTTGAATTTGATTATAGCCACTAAAACCATCCAAGAATGAAAAGTATTTTTTGCCTGCTAGTGTATCTAATACCTGATCGATAAAGCGTAAAGGAAAGTGATATTTCAAGGTTGCTTTATTCAATTCCCTGTAATCAATGCATACTCTCCATTTACCATTCTTTTTAGGTACTATAACCAAAGGAGAAACCCATCGGCTATCTGAAATTGGATAAATAAAGTTTACATTGAGTAGTTTTTGGAGCTATTCTTTCACTATTTCTCTAACATTTGGATTCATCCTTCTCTGAGGTTGTTTGATTAGTCTACTGTTTTCCTCAATGTAGATGTGATGAATGCAAGTCTTAGGGTCAATACCTTTCATGTCAGTATACTCCCATGCAAATGCAGTAGAATGTTTTTGCAAGACTTTGGTTAGCTCTTCCTGTTGTGCTCTTTCCATGTTTTTGTTGATATTCAATGTTTTACCTGGAAAAATCTCAATGGTGGAACTACCAAACACTTCCATAGAGTAAAGAGACATTTGTCTAGATGATAGATACTCAATGTCAGAATTTAACTGAAATTATGTGTGGTCATATTCTAAAGGGGTTTCAAAGTTTTCTAATGTGTTCAGAATTTGACTATCTTCACTGATTTCAGAAATGGTACAGATAGGTTGTATAGTGTCCTCATCATCGACCCATTCATTATCTCCTATCTCTGTAATTGTTTTTGCTGGAGGATACAGATTGAATTTCTTTGTCGAATTACCATCAGAAATATACATATACCCTTATCTACAACTGATAAAAGCATCAGCTGTGGCTAGCCAAGGTCTTCCTAAAATGAGTGGGTGCCCTCCTAGATTATCTTGGGAGTTAAAATCATGAAATCCACTAGATACTCCCAAGAATCTAAGGAGACTGAAATGTCTTCTAATACACCATCTAGTTTAATAATTGATCGATCTACAAGTTACAGTATAAGTAGGTGTAAAAAGAAGATTAGGAAGTTTTAGCTATTCCATAGTTTGTCTACTCATAATGTTGATAGCAGCCCCTAAATCAATCAAAGTATTTGGAATTTCTACCCCATTGATATGTGTTTTGACAATTGGACTACCGGGATCTACATACTTCTGCATGGTAACTTTTACCATCATGATATCTGCAATTTTTCCTACCAGGTGGATTCTTCTTGTATCTCTTGGTTTCCTTCCTGGTCTTTTGAAACTCAACTCCTTTATTGTTTTAGCTAGAATAGGAATTTCTATAATGGCTTGTAACAAGGGAATATTGATACAAACATTCTTTAATTCATCTAGAAAATCATAGTTAGGCAACAAGATTTATTTTTCCAGTCCTTTATCAATTTGTAATCTTTCAGGAAAAGGATGTGTGGATAAAGATATAGGTTGCTTGACTATAGGAGTTGTGGGGGTTGATTCTTTTTCTTTTTCTTCTTGTGTGCTTGGGTTTTGAAGAGATGCTTCAAAACCTTTATTGGCTTTAAGAGATTCTTCCTCATAAATGCTTTGCTTTTGAGTATCTATAGAAGGCTTGTCTAAGACTCTACCAGATTTGAGTTGTACATCATTGAGAGGAACAATCATATAGGTAGGAAATTGTTGTCCTTCTACCATGTAAGCATTTTGAGGATTTTTATTATTTGGATTTGGCAATGGATGGGAAGGTAATTGATTTGTCTTTTGTTGGAATGGAAGCAAGAGATGGGAATTTGGATTCTGTTGAGAAGGTTGTTGTTGTGAGAATGGTAATGAAAGTTGTGGATTTTTATTTGGAGGTTGTGGAACTTGCTCGTTTTGAAAAGATGGAGGATATTGATAAAATTGAGAAAATCTCCCATAAGGATTTCGCATACCTTGTACCCATGATTGAAATGGATTTTGAGGTTGGGATCAAGGTTGTGGCCAAGGATTCCAACTTGGTGGGGGTTGAAAGTTCATGGGGTTATTAAACCCTTGATTTTTTTGCCCCTGCCAAGGTCTACTTGAAACAAAACAGAGAGACTCAATTGAATTTGAGTCTTCTTGAAAGACAACTTTGAGCCCAGGAATTGAAGGAAAATCCTTGGTCTCATGGCTTTCTGAGCAAATCGCGCATGTTTCTACAACTTTTGCATCCAAGGGGAATTCCCTTAGAGCATGCTTCTTTCTACACTTAGGACAAAAGATGGCCAAAGCTTCAGCTTCTGCTTTCTACTTGTTTTGTATCTTAAGGGTGTCTAGTTGCTCACTAAGACTCCCTAAAATATATGTTTTGAACTCATCAAGCATGTTGCCAATCTCAGCCCTACTCACTGATCCAGTTGCAGATTTATTTTCTCTAATGAGAGAATGATCTCTAGGCCCTTTTCCAGTTTTAGATTTTCCCCTGAGAGATGGACACATAGCTCTGCTATATCATGAAGTGGAAGTTGAGATATATCTCCTTTCCCCATCATATTCAAAATATCTATCCATTCATCTCTAATGGCTTTTAATAGAAGGGATTTCAAGGTTTCTTCATCTAGGTTACTCATTTTTTCTCTTTTGAGGTTGTATTGAAATCTTTCAAGTAAATCCTCCAAGTTTTCATCTTCTTTTTGTACCATTTTGAATACCTCATCCTTATGATTGGTGGGCATACAATAGTCCATGTATCTATCCAAAAATGTTTGTTTCATGTCATTCCAAGTCCTAATTGATTGAGTGACTAATCCCACGACCCATTTTAGAGCATCTCCCTTCAATGTTGAAGGAAAAAACTTGAGTTTTTGAGCATCTTCCATGTAATCATAAGTTCGGCACACGACTTCAAACTCAAATAAAAATGTTTCAGGGTCCTCACTTCTCAACCCATAAAAGTTTGGGAGGACATATGGTGAGATGTTTTTCACTGTTGTTCAAGATTCCTCGTCAACTATAGGAAATCCAAATGAGTTGTCTCCATCCCTGTTTCCCCCGTTGTTACCTCTACCTCCTCATTGTTTCCTCCTCCTCTACCTCTACCTCTACCTCCTCCAAATCCATTTACTACTTCCTTTGTCATGATAGCTTCCTCAGAGATTTCAAAGTCGTCTAGTTCCTCTATCAATGGTGAATGAGGAGGGATTTCTCCCTCTTCTTCTTCAAGTGATTCTCCTTCCTCAATTACAATGTGTTTTCCTGTAGAAGTAAATAAAGGATCTTTTCCTAACTCAGATTCGGTGGATAGTGTGGGAGAGTCTCCTAATTCAACTACTACCTCTTGAATTCCAGGGATCCTAAGGCTAGGAGTATGAGTTGGAGATGTTGGAGGTGTATCTTGCCTATACCTTGGAGTGGATGGAGTTGTAAAGATTGAACTCTTGGCCCTAGCTATAAACCTTCCCCTAGAATCTCTTGCTCTATGCATGTCATTTTTATTTTCTTCAAGTCGGGTTAGTAATCCTCTTTATGATCTTCCAGATCACTCTAGGTGCAAGAAGAGAGCATACTCAAGAAATTGCTAAATCAATAACTCTCTTTTCTGATCCTCCAGGTCACACTAGGTGCAAGAGGAGAGCATATTTTGAGAAATCATCAATTTTTACCTTCCTTGAATTTTTTTTTTTTTTTTTTTAAGAATTTGGCTACCTAGTTTCACTTCCCTGGCAACGGCATTAAAATGTTTGGTCAATTTAGTGTGTTCTAAATTGCTTTATAAATTGTCAATCCGGGAGTCATAAACTGTTGAAGTGAAGTGCACTATCTATGCAAGATAACCATTTTATTATTTCTCTGTTGTTTTTAGCTTTTGGATTGTTTTTGGATTTATCTTCTTGTTGATTCCCTAATGTGAGATGGTGTGTGAGATAGTGATTCTAGTAATCAAGTATGGACAAATGTATTCAATGAATAATTTCCAAACTTCAAAGTGTTCCAAAGGTGTCCAAACTTTACAATGATGAAATCAAGATGTGCCTATATTCTAATTAACAAAATAGTGAACTATGACTTTGGAACCCAGTATCCTTGCTGTTGTATAAAGAAGAGAAAAGACTGAACTCAAAGCAATTTAAAGACTGTAAAGTAAACTAATCATATCACATCAACTCATTTTTGACCCCTCACCATTTGACTTGCTCTGGCTATAGGAGGTAATCATACACAAATTGAATGATCTGATATCTAAGTTGCATAAAATAAAACTAATATTAAACTACACATTCACCCTACAATTCCTCACCATTCGACTCGCTATGGCTATAGGAGGTAACTGAAGAATGATATGAATAGTCTAATCACTAACTTGCAGAACAGTAAATGAACAAAGCAAAACTAGAGAAATAATCAGTGCTGGAATTAGAACCAATAAAACAACTCAGCAGTAGGACAAGATAATTCCATCATGACATTAGTCATCAAAAACTATATGTACTACCCGAGCTTCCTATTAGAACCTGAAATGCAAACACTGATCAATTGACAATCAATTAAAAGCATAAAGAAACTTATGGACAACAAATAACATAAATACCATGAGCAAGTTAATATATACAGCAAATATCTGTGGTATCAAGAGCGTAAAATGAAGAAAAACATAAAGCTATACATCAACTACAGGACCTTGGTGTACAGGGGCCCTCTGCACCCTTGGTCAATCAGAACCAATCATGAATTTGAACGCAAAATCAGTGTCTCCTCATATATTGCAATGTAGTCATGAAATAGAAACTAAGTCTCAGCTCAAAGGCTCGTACAACAATCAAGATTACACCATAGCAACTACTAGCCTATACAGATATGAAGATGCATTATTTATAGTAGAAAATACATAACTAACTAACACGGTCTGTGCTAGTAGCCAAACATGTAAAAGACTAGAATCAGATTTTTAGCAGCATGGTAGCCGTGGGAAGTAAATCCAGGGAGATGGTTTGTTGGATTCAGTCCATGAGCAGTACATACGTGTTAGCACACCTCCTAAAACTCAGGACCTTGCCACGCAATCCTCCTCGTGATGAAAACAGAGTCGTGCCACCGCTTAACTCCTTGTGTTGACCACCGTTTGACCAGCCTTGACCGTAGGCTTCTGTGGATGATTTGGCTGAACCAAGGGGACACGTTCCATGTCCACATCCTTTATAGCTTGCCCATGTGGCTAAGTTCTTCAATAGACACCTGTATCATAGAGTTTAACAAAAAGGCTGCGGAAACTGATTCTGGCTGCAGAAAGTGACAGATTCCGCAGCTGTTTGAACAAAAATATAAATCAAAGAGAAGCCACAAAACATATTTAGGAAACCATTTATATACTCATTTTAAACTATTATGCAATGATTTGATAGCTTAGAGGTTCAGATAACTAGAGAAAAAGGCTAAAAAGGAATGTAGGGAATGTGTAAGTTTGGGACTCAACAGTAGATACTGATCTAGTTGATGTTAGTGGTTTCTGGATAGTAGAGGTGGAATCACTATGGTTGAGGGTTGAGGTGGTTTAGCCTCTAGAAGCTCAGTTTTGGTTTTTTTTTTGGTTTATTCCATGAGATCCCACATTCATGTTGGAATATGGCATGGGCATAATTAGTTGAAAGAGGATTTGGTTCAACCCAATCTATGGTTGGGTGGTACATGGAAGTCCTTGACTTGGTTGGAATTTTTATATGTTAATAAGAGTTATTTTCCCATTGTGATTTATGAGAACTTGTACTAGTTATTATGTTGACATTATGGTTGATTTTCCTTGGATTCTATGTTGGTTATTTGTTAGTTATATGATTTATTTCATCTATTTCTCTTGACATGTTTAGATAATTTATTGAATGGCTGATGAATGTGTGGGATAATGTGTTATTGCAGCTAACTAGAGAGTGCTTGGAGCCTTCTTGGTGATTCTCATATGAGTTTCAGAAGTTTATGATCAAATATGCATTCATGCCTTGTAGCTTACGAGTTTTCCAGATGTTTGATGAAATGTCTATTGTGGATTAGGCAATCTAGGTCAAGTTCTTGCTTCAAGTTTGAACGTTTGGAATTTTCATCATATTAATTGTGATTGTGTAAAGTTACAGGATGTTCTAGGCAGTGGTCTAGAGGTTAGCTTGAAAAAGTGGCTCAAATCTCATAACCGTTGGCACTTAACTAGGATTTTAGGTCATAACTGCATGGAAGCAGGCTTGTGTGCATAGTTGGGGCCTCATAACCACACTCTTTCCTCGTTGTGTATGTGCTTAGGGATTAAGTGTGTGAAAAAGTAGTTCTAGCTCACGATCTGGTCATCATAAGTTGTGGACTAACTTCTAGGTGATCTAATTTTCATAAGGGATGTCCGTAAGTAAAGGTGTGTCGGCCCCACTTCCATAAATGGAAGTTGGATGTCTAGTCATGTCATAGAGATGCTCATCTCATGTTTACCCTGGCAAGCTTGTAAATTTGGGTAAATGTTGGAGGAGGCATTAAAGGGTGGTATCAAAGCAAATTTCATTCTCTTTGTGTGATATCTAATACGATAGGGTGGTATCAGAGCAAGGTTGCAGCATTGGACCTCGGGGTAGATGTGATTGTTATGCATGCATGTTAGTTGTCGATATGTTTGCTATGCATGCATTGTGATGGTCATTGTTGTAGTCTTGTGTCATCATGTTGATGTTGATATGATTGATATGTTGATTTCATTATGTGCATATATATTGTGCTAATTTGGATTGAATGTCCAAATGAGATAATGTCCCCTAAACTTCACTAAGGTATGATTTTAATTATGTCTCTATTTGGTTTATCTAACATGGCACGTTTGTAGTAAATAGAAGATCAAAGATGACAAGAAAGTTGGTGGATTACAGTTCACATGACTCTCCTTATAGATTAGTCGAGCAACAAGGAGATGAGTACTCTCCTGATATAGCAGATACATTGACAAGTCTGAAAGAAAAATTAGAATTTGCAAGGGAGATAATGATAGGATAATTTAGTCACAGAAAAGACTTGCTAGAGCTTAGGAAAAGCAATATGAGGTTAATGCAATGATCTTTCATAGCTTATCATATTTCTAGAGAAAGAGACAACAAAGAATGAGTCATTGATAGGATGAAAGTTATAATGGGGCATATGGCAGTAGGTATCGACCAAGATAGAGGTTGGAAAAGGATGACACATTTATAGGTGGAAAATGGTTGGATACACTTAACAAGAGAGGTAGTGCTTATGGGTTCTATTCTAGTTCTGGTTCATATAGACACAATGGTCATCACTGTTATGACCCTTATATGAGGAGTGAAAAGCCATACTTTCTAGATGAGTTCAAGAAATCCAAGCCTCCTACATTTGATGGAGAGATGAAGAAACCAGAAGATGTAGAAGCATGGCTACTTGGGATGAAGAAGTTCTTCAAATTGCATGATTGTATAGAGAATATGAAATCTAGGATAGTTATTTTTTGTCTAAAGGAAAAAGAAGATATCTGGTGGGAAGACATGAAGTGTGTTAGAGGCATCAAGATAGAGCAGTTTATTTGGCATGTGTTTAAGAGACTCTTCAGAAAGAAATACTTGTCTAAGAGATATTACGATGGAAAGGCTAAGGATTTCTATCAGATTAAGATGGGGTTTGTGACAGATGAAGAGTACACAACTAATTTTCTAGAGCTATTGAGGTATGTGCCCTACCTCAAGGATGAGAAGACAAAAGTTCAAAGTTTCATAATTGGACTACCATTAGCATTCAAAGATTGGATTGAGTATGATGAGCCTTGGTCATTGGAGGAAGTCATTGGGAAGTTGAAGCATTGTTATGAGAACTCTAAGCATAAGCCTGAGCCTAAGCATGATAGGAAAGAGAATGATAAGACTAAAGGTAAGAAGAAAGGAAGACCTTAGGATGGAGGTGATAAGGATAATGCAGTTCCTTATAAGAATTCAATGCATTCAATGGAGGACATGGATTTTAGCCTAAGGAGTAGAACAAAGGTGATGTCATGAAGCCTTTATGGTGTTGAACTTGTGGTGGAGAGCATCATAGGAGATATTATCCACAACATCAGGGTGGCAGACCTCATATTTAAGTGCTTAGAGGCACAAATAGATGGATATGTTGGGAAGAGTATTCTTCAGATTTATGCAGTAATGGATAATAGGTAGGATGATCATTAGAAATCCATTATTGAGATGGAAGGTAAGATCTTTGATTAATTTGTTTCTATTTTGATTGACCCTAGATCACCTGGTGGATAAGTGTTCCTTGAATAGATAAGTGCATGCAGAGTCTTGGTTGGTGAGGTTGGCTACAGGGACCAAGAGGAGTTCATCATTGGGTGAGATCTTGTGCATTTGGGTTGAATGATGTGCTTACATCGGCACATCTAAATGTGCTTCCTTTTGGTTAATGCAGTCTGCCTTTGGGCATGGATTGGTTATTCATTCACAAGACTAAGGTAGATTTCTATGATAAGGCTATTGAGTTCTTGGATGATCATAGGGAAATAAGAATCACGCCAGAGAAGATGAATCCTACATCAGTGAGAATGTTACAACTATGCAAGCAAAGCGCAGTTGCAGAAAGGGATGTGTATTTCTTGTAGTTCATATTTCTAGTGACAATGGGAAGGATATCGATGATGATGAAGTCATAAAGAAGTATATTGTTTTACAACAGTTTTGGGATGTGTTTCCTATAGATATTCCAGAGTTTCCTCCTCATATGGAAATGGACTTTTCTATTTAGTTGATGTCATGAGCAACACCAACATCTAAGGAACCTTAAAGGGTGAATACTGCAGAGTTGATGGAGTTGGAGTTGCAGCTTAAGAAAATGTTTGATAAGGGATACATTAGGCCAAGTGTATTGCCTTGGGGTGTGCAAGTATTGTTTGTAAAGAAGAAGGATGGTACTCTCATATTGCCCATTGATTAAAAGAAGTTGAATAAGGTGACTATCAAGAACAGGTATCCTTTGTCAAGGACTGATGACTTGTTTGATCAGTTGAAGGGAGCAATAATGTTTTCATTTATTGATCTAAGATTAGGATATCATTAGGTGCACATCAAAGAAGAAAATATTTACAAGATCACATTTCATACTAGGTATAAGCATTATGAGTTTTGTTGGTGTCCAAGTATGAGAAAATTATTCACTCCCGTTTCCTACATTAATTCATCAATCTGGGTGCATACACTTTTCAAGGTAACACACAAGGTATATGCAGGAGCAAGGTTACAATCTTACATTGATCAAGGGTTCATGGCTAAGAAATTAAAGCATCGTTGTAACATTAATGGAAGTTAAATTGCAGAAAGAAAATCATTCACAATAATCTATGGAAATATATAACAGCAATAAAGAAAATACAAGTAAAACAATATACATAAAAAGGGCACACGCACAACACCTGATTAAAAGAGTGGGCTCAACTCCCTGGTCAGGGATGTGCTTAACTCACATATTGAGAAAAATATCAAAAGGCTGGAAATTTCATTAACAAGAGTTCCACTGTTACAAGGCTCAATTCTTACATTAGCTAGCCCCCTTTCTCTCTGAATTGTGTCTTTTAAATATACAAACATCCCAAGGAAACTTACAACAAACTGATCTCAATATTCAAGATGAGATCTGAGAGAAATATCCATCATGATTCAGTGGGAACAAGTCGAATTTTTTTATTACAATTGGGTAATTCTGGAAAACGGTCGCAATAGCAAATCTGCAAATATGTCCTTCGAAGAACCTTACTTTTCTCCAAATACAAACTGAATTTATGAAAAATGCTCATCAGAAAACTGATTTGGTCTGTTTTGAGCAAAACCCATGTCTTGAATTTTCCAGCTTCGCTTTCATTTTCCCAAAAAGTCCAACGTAAAACTATCACTTCTTATGCTAGCGAATTCCTGAGTTGGAATATCTAATTTTTTGTTGAAGACCAAATCTGCAATCTGGAAGAGATCTTGGAGGCTAAAATCATGAGTGAGGTTATAACGAATGAATATATAAAAATTATGCATAGTAATCATTAATTATTAAAAATAAATGAGATCAAATATTATTTATCCACAAGAGCATAAATGACTATGAAATGGAATTATATAATAAATCGTGGTAAATAATGTGATGAAGGAATAGTGGAAATAGATGAAATGAATGTTAAGAAGTGGTAATAATAATGACAAATTAAGAGACAAACATTCCCCCAAACTGAATATGTTGCATGCCCACATGCAACCCAATGCCTCTGTATAAAGTAGGGGAAATAATGGTTTGAAAAATATGAGTGAATAATGCTTAGTGGTTTTTTTTCTTTTTTTGTTTAACATTCTCCTAAACTTTTAATAAATCAAACACTCATGTTATTTCACCTCAATTGTTTCTTTCAATGAAATAAAGTGGAATGACATCTATGGATTAACATTTGTTGAAGCTAATGTAGGTTGAGCTTGTGTAAGTGATGCAAAAGGTGGAAGCCATGCAAGCTCAAAAAAAGTAATAAAAAATTGTAGCAAGATTTCCTTCCCCCAAATTGATTAGTTTCCCTGTCATCAATATTTCTATAGCACATCTCATGAGTATCCTCAATCAATAATTCATTGGGATTCAAAATCAGAATTAGGCCTCTTCATCCTTCCCCAAAATAATAGTAGTGTTGTTAAGCTAGGATTAAATAGAGATTGATTGGGTAAAGCAGCTATCTTTGCTTAAAGATATGAAACTTGTAGAATAAAGGAATCATAGATTAGATGATACAAAATGTCAAATATCAAATATCCTCAAAGTTTCATCCCTAACATGTAAAGTAAATATTTATGACTCAATAATAGATATAAACCATAACCACCATTATCTAAGAACTGATTAAATATTACCCCATGAACCATGAGTTCTAGCAAACCTTATAAATGCAACAATGGCTTTATCGACAGTTAGCTTTGAGAAAATAAGGTAACAAAGTAGATCATAGTATTGAATTAACTTTTATACCATAGGCATGGCCACTGCTACCAGCAGGCATCCATAGCCTTGATAGGATGCCTTTTTAACCCATTGAGATGCCAGTGTCCCATCTATTAGAAATAAGTACATAGTTACAAAAGCATTTCAATTTACTTAGATGTCTACTAAAGATCATTGTTCTGGCTTGGTAACCAGTTAATAACAATGCCATTCATGGGAACTAACAAAACTGAACAAGTCGGCTCATGATGAGACCTCTTGTCCTTCAGTTTTATAACCAAAGGCCATTACCTTGACTTGGTGACTAGTAGTGGTAATGTCACTCTATTAGGACCTGTGATCATGGTAGTTCGGCTCATGATGAGGCCTCCTATCCTCTAGTTAACTATTTATGCTTAAAATTTAACTATGGTTATTGTTAATCAACAAAAGACACTTAATAGATGGGGTGGCAAGCCAGCTCCTTAAGAGCTAGGGATGACGTAAAATGTTTTGTAGTAACTATTTTGAACTCGGGTGATTTTGCTTCTCAAATACTAATAACCTTCAAATGATTGTTGATAAATATATTTTTCTTTTTTAAGATTAGGGTTTGAGGAATAATTCATTCAATAGTGATGGAAAGATTTAAGTACAATTTTTTGGTCATCATCATAAATTTTACAAAATCAAGGACTTGACAAATTAGCAAAGTTGAAAGTTGCCATTATGAAATCATCTTTTCATAATTATTCCTTAAAAAATAAAATTATGTTTATAGATAAACAAAGATAAATTGACTACCCAATCATTATGTCAAAGAGGACCTAGACAATTAAATGTATTTCCCCATTCACCGAGTTAATGTTGCCATGCATGATTCAAGTTCCAATGTGTGTGGATAAGTGGGGATTACAGATTGTTATCGATTATGGTGGTAATAATCGTGAGATGTATGAGTTGATGTGAAATTTTAATAACAATGATGACATGACATCATTGATAAATGCAACACCTCCCCCCAACTAAGATATGACCATCCACGGTCATAATTGAAACATCAATCAAATACATGGAGTTGATTAGGGACATACCTAAAGACTTACCTTGATGGAGTATCAACATGTGTAGAGTAACAACATGTTGAAGCCCCGAAAATCGGGTCGACAACAAGGGGGATACCCATCGGTCCGGACCTTGGTTGGCAGCTCCTTATCCGTTTGGTATAGCGGGTCCGACTGGGGATAACTGGACCAATTTCCCGATCTTAGGTGTGTGTGTGTGTAGAGTTGAATAATGCTGATCTAAAAGTACTTTAAAGCTAATCTAATTCAAGCTCTTTAACTTTACTCTATGCTATTGTAATCTAGCAAGAAACAACACATCAAATATATTCTAACCCAGGATGTATATCTTCCATTATGTGATCTAAAGAGATTTTGAACAATAACTGGTAATAAAGATCATTCAGCTATTATAAGAATATAAATCATTAAAGATAAACCACTTTGCATAAGAAGTTAGGCAAAACAGTTATGAACAGCATATCGCATAATAAGCTATTCATATGTCAGACATAAACAATATGACTCCACCGTACAAAAGTGCCAAATGATAACCCATACTTTCATGCAATAGCATATAATCAACTGAAACTGTAAATCACTTAAAGAATATAAGCAGGAATTGCCAAGAGATAAAAGTACCATTTATGACTAATTCTACCCATAAGCTTTAAGCAAAAACGATCTATCTCTACTTGTTCTAAAATCTACCAAGAGTACAAAAGTGCAACATCAGTAGCAGATATTAAAATGCAAGTAAAAAGAAATCTCGATCCATCCATTCATCAAAACCTCCTCTGAGGGTGCAGAAGTGCATGTTCTGAGGATAAGTTTTTGACAAATCTCTGGACCCTTCTCTAAATGCATGAGAAGGGTTAAAATACTACTTCCTAATTCTAATAATAGTGTTTTACAAAATTTTAGGATACGGTTCTCAAATGACCGTCCTTTTTCTAATCTAAATAAAAAGAAACAACAAACTAGTAAAAATAAGCTACTTTTGAATTTGGTCCTTAAAACTGCAAGTGTTCATCATGGATTTGAGAAGAGTCGGTTGGCCGACTTCTGCGTTGAGCTGGGCTGCGAAAACAGAATCTATGAGAGCTGGCACTACTTTCTCGGCTGAGTTTATGATGCATTTCACAGTCATCCATTGATTGTGTGGCTTGACTAAGTATGCCCAGTAACACTCCCAATTCAACTTGTTCAATGCCTGGATCGCTTTTCCCTTTTCTTGCGCCTTCTGCTTCCATTATTCCTCCATTCGTGACTTGTTTGGTAGGTACGCCGGGGTGGTTTCTGTGATTAAGTTGGCTCTGTGTAGATTCTCATTTACACAGTCGATAAGAACGCTCGCCTGTGTCACCGTTGTCTCCGCCGCCTGTTCTGCCTGCCTGATTTGATCGTCCCATTTGTTAAAGAGCAATTCTTTATGGCTCTCGTTTATTCTGGGTGCATTTGCTCTCTTCCCTTCCTCTCCATCCTGCCAAGCTAAGTACTCTGTCACTCGTCTGTCAATCTGGTCGCAGTCACTTCGCAAGTCCGTTACTTGATTGGTGAGTTTATCGCTCAGCTCGCAATAGTGACTCCACTGTGATATTTTACGTCCCAACTCTTCCTGTTGCTGCAAAAGTTGCTCATTTAAGCTAGTAGACTCTGAAACAAATTCGGAAAGCTTGGGCTCTTCCTTGTATATTTCTTGTAAAGCTTGCAATTGCTTTCCTTTTTCGTCTAGGCTTCTTTGATAGCTTATCTACATGTGCTGAAAGTATTCTTGTAGTTTCTCGAGTTGTTTGGACGCTTCAATACTAGCATTGGATTGTTGTAACTGTTGTTGTAGTAGCTGTATTTGGTTTTCTTGTTCCCTCAACATTTGCTGAACTTCCGACGCCTTTTCAATAGTCGCAGAAGCGTATGCTCTTGCGATCTGAGACAACTTCGTGAGATTTTCTGTCGGGTTGTTGTTAGGGTCTTTTCATAAGACGTCTAAATGTTCAGCGTCCTGTGAGAGTATATTCTCTAGCTTTCTCTTCTTTCTTTGTCTTCTCACAACTGCTTTATGTTGGGGACTATAGAATACATCCAGTGGGGGAATTTCCTTGGTCGCTTCCAAACTTTTTAGAACGTTCAGGCATTCCTTGGGCAGCGTCAGATTTGGATTTGGAAGTACTAGAGTTTCCACTGAGGCTGACGCTGGGAGTCTGTTCTCTGGCGGGCAGTCACAGCTTTTCTAGGGGAACACTGGCTAGCCTTCTTTCTCTGTATAACAAAAATCTTTGGAGGTCATCTGGGGATAACCTCGACTGAGCTTCTCGCAAAACTTCCTGGAGTGAACTTTTACTTTGAAACAAATCATCAAATAAATCTTTCTTTCCAACAAACACTTTTATTCTGACACTTATAGTGAAATCATGGGCAACATTATTTAGGTCAAAAGGCCGAGTGGGGAATTTAAATAACTGTAGAGACGTCACATTCTCTACTTCGGCAAAAGCGTGTCCTACATCGAACAATGAGAAGGCCCCACAAGCTATAGGAAACTGAGGCCATATGGCCTTCTTCTTGTGTTTTAGTTCTTTGGTCAGGCTGCCTTCTGAGCAAGTCTGATAGGCAATTTCCCTAGCCAAAAGCTTGTCGGGGACATATAGAGGTAGGACATGTGGAGGTACAGTGCTCCCAAACACTCTAATGTAAGTGAACCATTCTTCCTTGAACCATCTTGCGATGGGGATAATGTCTATTTGCGCTTCGGGTGAGCACC
>APFE030920603.1:258637-270597 GCA_000404065.3 Pinus taeda | reverse complement strand
TAGTATCTGTTTCCTTTCAATTCATTAGAGCACTATACTACCGAGCATTACTTGGGCAAAACAGCCTCGGATTGAGTTACTCTTTGAAAGAACCAAACGATCCTGGATTGACTTAATAATGTGGAATAATTGGTGGTGTGAGAGACCCTAGTTATAGCCCTACACTTATGTAGTTCGTATAGGTCATAAAGGGAAATAACGATGTCAAAAATATCACTATCTTCATCCATGATTCATTTCTTCTAGGGTCAATGAGTGGGAGCTTTCAATATTGAAATAACTTGGTGTATACATTTTCTTCTTTTAAAAGGAAAATTAAATGAATAAGATGAATACCTAGAAAATACAATAAATGAGTTGTACCAAAATTTGACTTGGTGACCCAAATTATTATTTTTTGTACATTAGCTTCTCATTCTTTAAGGTTTTTTTATTTTCTTGATCATTTCACAAATGTGCCTATTGTTATACAATATTTTTTTGTACTCTTAGTCTCATATCCTGAAGTATCGCACTTTGTGTCGTTAATGTCGCAAGTGTCGCAAAGTGATTAAGCTATCACAAACAATGTATTCACCATGAAACATTTTTGCAACGTCCCTGGAGAAAAGATAGAAATATTGCCTTGAAAACATTATGAAGAGCTTGTCAAAAACCTTGATTTGAAAGCCCAATGCTACCTTTATCAGGAAAATCTGCGTTGGTAACCTATAGCATTACACATGTCTAACATTGGCAATGCGACTTTTATGAGACAAATCAGGGCTGGTCCTCTTCAAGTAGTTTTTCCCAAAATGGAGGAGAAGCTTACCTTACTAGAACGCTTAAGAACGATGACGTGGCTTCAGGTAGATGACAATTGGAATGATACCTCCCATTCCTGGCCCTATATCCTCTATCCATGGATCTCTCCCTTGAGATGTGGAACTCCTCCCTCTTTTCATGGATTCTCGACTTCCTCTCCTTCCTTATAAACGAATTGCCCACCATCCACTAATGGTTGGTTGTTGGCTAGTTGGTTGTCATCCTAGTGCTGAATTGTGCCCAAATGCTACCCATTTGCAAAGGTGAAAGTGTGTTTGAAGGTTAAGGTTTGGACTTGGAATCTCACTTGAAGGAAGCTTCCAACATCAAGGCTTCATTGGTTGTAATGCTCTCTTTTTCATCTATTAATAATACAATATATTTTTTCTTTCCATAAATGTGTCAATTATTGTCCATTTATTTCCATTTATTGTAATTATCCTTGATCTATTACATGATTTGTATTAGAAAATGTTATGCTTTGCATAGTTTTGTTGCCTCCAATTGATATTTCTTGCAAGAACTAATCTACACCAATGAAGAGGAGATTGTGAGTTTAGAAACCAAAAATTCAAGGTCAACATCAAGGGTATTAGCGTCAGAGAGAGGTAGGAGATCTATCTTCCTTTGTATTTTCTAGTATGAATTAGGAAAGATTGCATGTAGTTATCTTCTGTAGTTGCTAGATCCTCCCATAGGACTAGAGGGATTGTTTCTGTCTGCAAAAAGGATTGCTCGAACAATAAAATGGTGACGTCGTTGGGGAGTAAATAACCCTTCAAGCCTCCCTTGTCTTTGGTCTATTTTGATAAGTTTGGTCAACCTATTAGTGATCCATGACTTTGATTGATTATGGATCCACATTCTGTGTGGTGTTTGGTTTAGAGTGACAAATCTAGGTCTTTGTTCAACTTTTTTTGTTTTCTCCTAAGTTTTTCTTGCCCACCACCCTCTTTTTGAAAAAAAGAGCATTTCCAATGCATATTTTTCTCATTACAATCACACTGAAGACCCTGTCAGCAGATTTTGACCATTATAGTCGTGCTGGTCCAAAAAATGAGATTCTTTTAGGGTTTCTAATAGAAGACCTAGAAATTTGTGATCTATAAAGTCTTTCTCCTACTCTGTGTGCATAGAATTTTGACTTATTATTGTTAGATTCTTTATGGTTTGTAAAATTTTGTTCCATGTTTAAGTAGTGAAAATGAACTTTGGTTGAATCTTTAATTCTTTGGGTAATCGAATTTACTGTTTTGCTGCTTGCATGTCTTATGATTTGCTATCTGATAAGAATTTTTAGTTATTTTGGAAACCATAAATAAATTACATTTGCATTTGTTAAGCCTTCAACTCAAAATTTATTATTGCTTCTAGAAATTGTATTAGATTACATTGCACTGGAACGTTGTTTTTGAGATTGTCATTAAGCATAGATTACATTTCTTGGTGTTGAAATCTGGTAAGTGCATCCTCATTCATTTGAAAAGAAAATAAATTCATGTAGGTGAACTTTAGTGAATTAAAATTCATTTATTTTTTTATCGTTGCATTGGAATTCTGGAATTGAAAGATCTAGTTAGGAAGCTACTGTTGGTTGCATATTTAATTGTTGCATCAATGTTTTCACTTCTTCCCTACACTAGATATCTTTCATCGAAAATGAAAAGAGTCCCTTTTTCATATTAGTTTCATGATAGGTGTGTTCAGGTGACCTTGATTTTTGAGCCTTGAAACCGAAACACAAATCAAGATCAACTTTAAAATTTATCTAAATTAACCTAAGGAGCATTTGGAACATTAATGCAAACATCTACAGGTCTAGGATAGAGATGTGTTCTGACGTCGATGAATGTAGGAGTTGTCATTATTTTCCAGCATTGCATCTCAGGGGTGAAATCTTGTTCCACATACGTAACTGTATAGGATCGTTCTCCATGTAGCTTTGGGGATATCGAACGATGCTTCACACATGAAAAGTATAAAGGACATTAGACAACACTATTAGGGACTACACTCCCACGTACCATCGACTATATTTTGGGAGTTCCCTATAGGTTTCTATCCAACCATCGGTAACCAACTCTACTTCCTTGTATACCGTGATACATCAAACATAACATTTAGGGAGATTGGCTTCCATACATCAAGTCCTTCGTCCGCCAAGGTGTATATTGCAGTTCTTGATTGCTTGGTAAAACCATTTTTCCTTGTCACTTCTTTCTTTTGTTTGTGTCTTTAATTTCTAACATAAATTACTTGACCATGGAACAACATACTTCAAGTGGAAATACTTGTTATTATATCTTAGGTTGAGTCTAATGGCAACAATTCCTGAGTTCACCAATCAAGGAAACCCCTCAAACAAAAATCTTGGTCCTTTTCCTTATTTTGGAAATATTGGTGCTCCTTATATGGAAACGTTGTCTCTTCCCATATTTACCATTGGTTTTCCAGTTTGGTTATTTTTGACCCCTATGGTTCCAAATGCCCAAACTATTTCTCAACCCGGTTCTACTCCAGTTGAACAATATCAACCTCCAATTGATCCTAAAGTTGACACTTTGCCTTCTTCGCATGTTCAATCTTCTTCCTCTTCTCCCTCTTCGTCTAGTGAAAGTATGCAAGTTAGTAATCGGTTGGATAAGAAGAAGAAGAAAAGGAAGATAAAGAAGAAGAAAAATAAGAAAGGGGACAACCAAGAAACCATTGCTATGGATTCAACTAGTATGGAGAAACCTTCCAAACAGCCCTGCAAAGTTAAATTCCATTTCATGATTTGTAAGGGTGATCGCCTTCTTAGAGGTTATCCTAGTATTCCAAAGCTATTATAAGTGTGGTCTACAAGCTCACATTGGCCTTCGTCATCAGCCTCTAGAGATTATGCCAGTGAAAAACCCTTAACTAGTGATAGTAAGGTTCATGAGAAAAAGGGTAAAACCAAATTTCCCTATAATTTATGTGAAGGGACTCTTCCTATTCACCTTTTCCCTTGTATGGATGAAGCCTCAAAAGTGTTGGACAATCTAACAACTTCTCACCCTCTTCTTTTGACTGGTTATCAACAGATTTCCCCTGATCCTCCACTAGTTGATCAAGTGATTAATCATAATTCATCTCTAGTCATTCCCACTCTCTTTTAATGTGAATCCCACGAGCCCATTCCTAACCAACCATTGGTTGAGAAAATGGTTGACTCAATTCCACCTTCAGTTAATCATATATTTCCCGTAGAGAGTGAAATTCATGCCACTCATTTTCTTCTTGTTCCTTCATATTCCAATGAATTGGGGGGAAATTCTCCCATTCCCATGGTAAGGGGGGCGATCCTCCCATTCCCATAATAAAATGGGGAAGTTATCCCATTACCATGGCTCCCCCTCCAAGTAGTGTGGTCACTTCCTTTGATTGGAGTCAAATGATAAGATATCATCTTCCTTCTTATGTGCCCTTATAGATCATAATACAATCTTAAAATATACCCGTACCTAACATAATCATAGATGAAAGTGCACTAGCTATCCTCAACTACCTGAAAAGCTTTAGGTTCTCCATAGCTTGTGCCTGTTACCCAAAATCTGTTGGCTTTTAACAAAGGAACCAATCAACTATTATGGATCCTTCCTAAGTTGTCTATTACCTTGGGAGGAAAAATCATCTATATCAATGTGATGGCTGTCCAAGGCCCTTTGGATTTTAATTTACTCCTTGGTTGTGACTGTGTTTATGTCATGGCAACTCTTGTCTCTTCTCTCTTTCGTGTGATATGTTTCCCACATGCAAGAAGAATTGTGGCGATGTATAACCTTTCGTTTGTTGGTCCCAATTTGACTCCCAATCAACCATCTCCCTAAATGGTCCTTGTATGCAAGTGGTATCACCCCTACCACAAGTTAATTATGTGGCCACCTCTTTCATTCCCGCGTCTACTGGTTATCTAGTCAGTGATACAATGCATCATGTATTGGGGGCATTGGAGCCTTATCTTTCCATTAGATTGCTTGTCATGTATTCATTCCAGAGTGTCATTCTCCCATCTAATGAGAACCTCTTGGAAGCCATGACCTCTTATGGGCCATGATCAAGGTTCTTTGAGAAGAGTTTTTTTCTCTTGTATCAAGCTCCTTAAAAAATGAATCAGGGTTCTTGGAGCATAATTCATTTTCATGAGTCAAGCTCCTTAAAAAATGAAACAAGGTGTTGGAGCATAGGTCTTTCTCTTGTGTGAATCTCCTTTAAATTTGAATCAAGGCTTTTCAGAGCAGAGTTCCTTGTATTGTGTCAAGCTCCTTAAAAAATGAAACAAGGTGTTGAAGCATATTTCCTTATCTTGTGTCAAGCTCCTTAAAAAATGAAACAAGGTGTTAGAGCAGAGTTCCTTGTCTTGTGTCAAGCTCCTTAAAAAATGAATCAAAGTTCCTGGAGCAGATTTCCTTTACTTGTGTCAAGCTCATTAAAAAATGAAACAAAGTGTCATGAGCATGGTTCTTTTCCTATGTCAAGATCATTAAAAAATGAAACAAATCCATTTCTAACTCAAGTCTTTGATTAGATCTCGTAAATTCCCAGTCAAGTCTTTCACTTGATCTCATAAATGGACCTTCATTCAATCCACCTGTTAGTAACCAGTAGTCCATTTAGGTGAATGAAATGAAGCTTGGAGGGCATGTACATCAAATTGCTTCATTATGTTGGGGGCATGCAAACTTATCTCAGGCATAGTTTTTCTTTATTTCAATATTGTGTAAAAATGAAACCAATATCAAGCATAGTTTTTCTTTGTTTCAAGCTTGTGTAAAAATGAAGCGAATCTCAAGCATAGTTTTTCTCCTTTTCAAGCCTATGCAAAAATGAAACCAAATCCAAGCATATTTTTTTCTCATGTTTCAAGCTTGTGAAAAAATGAAATGATCTTCAAGTATCCTCAATCATAGTTTCCCATGTTTCAAGCTTGTGTAAAAATGAAACCATTCCCACTTTACCTCTCGTGATTTCCATTTTTATCAGCCTATTTTTTCCATATGGGCCTTGGTTTTTCAATCCATCGTCACCATCTCTTTGGCCAATCATATTCTTTCACTTGGTTTTTTTACCCTTTCCTGAGGAACTACTACGATGAGT
Organism: Pinus taeda; assembly: GCA_000404065.3. Classification (NCBI taxonomy): domain Eukaryota; kingdom Viridiplantae; phylum Streptophyta; class Pinopsida; order Pinales; family Pinaceae; genus Pinus; species Pinus taeda. Next base: position 264,675 of record APFE030920603.1, on the reverse strand, counting down.
GGTCTTTATAGCCAGCCTCTTGACTTTTACATGTTTTGAGTAGTTCCATCATGACCAAAGCTAGTTGCTACCCCTTTATACCACTTTTTCCTTCAGGTGGAGTCCTCTTTCATATCTTTTCAGACTCCCAAAATATTAAACGATTATTGGGAAATTGTCTTTTCAAACTCGTAAAAGTAAATTAAAAGACGTCTACTTAGTATAATTTTAACCCTTTTTCGGACTAAGATAGACTAGCTAGGAAAAAGGAATACCTTAGTCGAACATGGCTATGAGGTTCTCTTGAGTATTGTTTTCTACATTTTCAAACTTAAGAGCCTATCTACGAAAAGGGATAGCTGGATTTTTCTTTTTCCCTCTTTTTCAAACTCTCTAAACATGAAACAGATGTCGAGTTACTCCTCTACCAGACTTGTAAAACTAAAATGACGAAGGACTTGTCACCATGAAGAGACCGAGCTATTCCTTCCTAGGGCTCATTAAAAATACTAGGATGGATTCATCCAAACGATGAACTTCTATGACAAGCATATGGTATCCTATTCAAGCTTGAGATTAAAAATAAAGAGGTACTCCCTACAAATAATGGGGAAAATGGAAAAAAAAAACATATATCATGTATTTTGTATAAAAGGCAGCATGTCACTCTTAAACATGACACTTATCTATATCTCGTGTTAGGTTTGGGTTATCCTCACTTCCTCACTTTCCTTGTTGGGTTTGAGAAATCCATTCACCCCTCATCTGATTATATCCTACTGTCACCATGACCTCTGATCCTATTTTGAGTCAAATGATGCCAAATTTTGGAGTTGTGTCACCGATATGTTCAAGAGAAGTCCCATCTGCAAATTCAAACCACTTATACCATGTTTAACGTTTTCTACAACAATCCTGAATCACTCTTGCCAACTCTGCAAAATCCTATGTTTTGTTTCGATGATGTGGGAAACATTATGACCCTCCTTCAATAGATCACTTCCTGTTGACTCCAACTCATTATTCAGGAATATGATCTAAGAACTCCCTTTCAATACCTTGGAGCTTGCATGCCTCGATGGTAGGTTCTTTGCATTTGACCATAGGTTCACATCACTAGCCTTCGATTGAATGATTCTGTGAGTGTTCAACTTCAGCTTCATTGTTCGCACTCGTGGATTGGGTTGTTGTACCTTTAGAGCCATTGTCATCATTAGTGGTTTCTCTCATGCATGTTAACGATTTACATCATTGACTCGTAATCAGGTAGTTTCTACCATTTTAGACTACAACCCATTTATTCACATGGTGAGATACATAATTTGGTTGAATTGAGACAAATATGAAGACCCAAGGTTTCGTTTGATAAATACAGGCTACATGGAGTTATTAGGTATTGATGATTGTAAACATAATCCTTTCTATAAGGATGGTTGTGTCCATTCAGTGGATCCATGTATTATTAGATGCTTACACTTTAAGCATACTTACATCCGAGATGTTAGATATATTGTATTGTGTGTAATTTGCAAGTATCCTTATGGTTGTTATATAAGTCCTTGCCTTTGCTTGTAAATAGTTTCAGTGATCACTTCCCATTCTGGCTTCATGCTTTAGGGGGAAACTGTTATGCAATATTTTGTCACACTCCCAGTCTCGTATCTTGAAGCATCACAAAGTGATGAAAATTGTTGCAAACAATGTATGCACCATGAAACATGTTTGGAACATCCTCAAGAAAAAGAAGAAATCTTTCCTTGAACAAATTTTGAAGAGCTTGTCAAAAAGCTTGTTTTGCAAGCCCAACGCTACTTTTATCAGGAAACTCTGCACTGGTAAACTCTAACATTACACATGTATAACACTGCCAGCGTGACTTTTATCAGGAAAATTTGCATTAGTCCTCTTTAGGCGGTTTTTCCCAAAATGGAGGAGAATCTTCCCTTACTAGAAAGATCGAGAACAAAGATGTGGTTTAAGGTAGATGAATATTGGAACAAGACCTCCCATTCCTGACCCTAGATCCTCTTTCCATAGATATCTCCCTTGAGATGTGGAACTCGTCCCTCTTTTCATGGACCCTAAACTCCCTCTCCTTACCTATAAATGAATTTCCCACCATCCACTAACCGTTGGTTGTTGGTTGGTTGGTATCCATCCTAGTGTTGAATTGTGCCCAAATTCTACCCATTTACAAAGGAGAAAAGGTATTTGAAGGCTAAGGATTGGACTTGGAATCTCACTTGAAGGAGGCTTCCAACATCAAGGCCTCATTGGTTGTAATGCTCCCTTTTTCATCTATTAATAACAACACAATATATGTTTTCTTTCCATAAATGTGTGAATTATTATCCATTTATTGTAATTCTCCTTGATCTGTTACATAATTTGTAATGGAAAATGTTATGCTTTGCATACTTTTTTTGTCTCCATTTGATATTTCTTGGAGGCACTCATCTACACTAGCAAAGAGGATATTGTGAGCTCAGAAGCCAAAGAGTCAAGGTCGACATCAAGGGTATTAACATCAAAGAGATGTAGGAGATCTATATCCCTATTTATTTTCTAGTATGAATCAGGAAATATTGCATATAGTTGTCTTATGTAGTTTCTAGATCCTCCCATAAGACTGAAGGGATCATTTTTGTCCGCAGAAAGGATTCCCTGCACAACAAAATAGTGACTCCATTGGGGAGTACATAACCCTTTAAGCCTCATTTATCTTTGGTCTCCTTTGATAAGTTTGGTAAACCTCTTAGTGATCCATAACTTTGATTGATTGTGGATCCACATTCTAAGTGGTGTGTGGTTTTAAGTGTCAAATCTAGGTATCTGTTCAACTTTCTTTTTTCTCCTAAGCGTCTCTTGCCCACCACCCTTTTTCCAAAACATAGAGCTTTTCCAACATAGAGTTTTCTCATTACAGTCATACTGAAGACCACGTCAGCGTGGAATATGACCATTACAGTCGCGCTGGTCCAAAAAATAGGTTTTTTAGGGTTTTGAACAGAAGACCCACAAAGTCTTGATCTCTAAAGTCTTTCTCATGCTCTGTGTGCATAGAAGTTTGAATTATTTTTGCTATATTATTTGTGGCTTGCAAAATTTTGTTCCATGTTTAAGTAGTCAAAACAAACTTTGGTTGAATCTTTAGTTCTTTGGGTAATCAAATTTATTGTTTTTCTACTTGCATGTGTTATTGATTTGTTGTCTAATAAGAATTTTAGTTCTTTTGGAAACTAGAAAGAAATTGCGTTTGCATTTGTTAATCCTTCATCTCAGAATTGATTATTTCTTTTGGAAATTACATTAGATTCCATTGCACTGGAATGCATTTTTGGAGATTTTCATTGAGAATAGATTACATTGCTTGGTGTTGAAAGTTGATAAGTGCATCCTCATTCATTTGAAAATAAAAAAATCATGTAGGTGAACTTCAGTGAATTATAATTCATTTTCTTTATGATTGTTTCATTCGAATTGTGGAATTGAAAGATCTAGTAATGAAGTTGTTGTTGGTTGCATATTTGATTGTTGCATCAATATTATCACTCTTCCCTACACTAGATAGCTTTCATCAAAAATGAAAAGAGTCATTTTTTCATATTATTTGCATCATAGGTGTCTTTAGGTGACATCGATTTTTGAGCCTTGAAACCGAAACATAATTCAAGATCAACTTTAAAATTTATCTTAATTAACCTAAGGAACATTTGGAACATTAACACAAACATCTAGAGGTCTAAGGTAGAGATGTGTTACGACATCATTAAACATAGGAGATGTTGTTATTTGCTAGCGTTGAATCTCGGGGGTGAAATCATGTTGCACGTATGTAAGTGTATAGGATCGTTCTCCACGAAGCTTCGGGTATATCAGGTGACGCTCCATGCATGAAAAGTATAAAGGAACGGTCTCATCGTATGGTTACGCATTAAACATCACTACTATGGAATGCACTCCCATGTACCATCGAGTATATTTTGGGAGTCCCCTATAGGTTGCTATCCATCCATAGGTAACCAAATATACTGCCTTGTATACCGTGATACACCGAACACAACATTCAGGGAGATTAGCTACCGTAAGTTAAGTCCTTAGTTCACCAAGGTGTATATTTTAGTTCACGGTTGCTTGGTAAACGTTTTTGCCTAGTCACCCCTTTCTTTTGTTTGTCTTTAATTTATAGAATGAATTAATTGACCGCGGAACAACATCCTTCCAGTGGAAATAATCTTTAGTAGATCTTAGGTTGAGTATAATGGCAATAGTTCCTGAGTCCACCAATTAAGGAAACCCCTCTGATGGAAATCTTCACCATTTTTATTCTTTTGGAAATATTGGTGCTCCTTATATGGAAACGTGTCCCTTCCTGATTTTATCGTTGGTTTTCCAGTTTGGTAATTTTCGACCCCTATGGTTTTGAATGCCCAAACTACTTCTAAACCGAGTTCTCATTGTTGAGTCTTGAAAATGTCATTCATTTCCATTACACTTTCACTATTATGTCCATTATATCACCTCCATTTCACTACTATGTCACCACATTCATCCCACTTTCATTATCATTGGGCCACATTTATGGTTTTCCAATCTTTATTAATTCTAAGCCTTTTAAGTGAATTTGTGGTTAAAATTTAGGAAATAATGTGCATAAGTTTATACCTAACCAATGGGTTGAGATTGTTGACATGTGTAGGTTGAAAGGAGGCTTCTAGAAGACCCTTATGTGGCACTCTAAGGCCAAATTCGAATTTGAGTGGAAAGAATCATGGGATCGTGAGGATATGTGTCACATCTCCTAATCGTATTGTAACTCTAAAAATACATGTGTCTTATCAGTTCCTATTTTGATTAGGACTCTAGAGGTAGAGAGAGAGATTCATGGATTATCATTAATGAGATGGCTCTCATCTTAATGTATAAATAGGAGATCTCTCTCCTTCATTTGTAAGTCTTTTTAGTCCCTAGTTCTTAAGATTGTAGTTCTTCCTTGATGGATTTTGAAAGCTTTGGAGAACTTTGTTGTACTTTGTACTTTTGAAGAATTTGAATAAAGCTTTGAGGTTCTCAACATGGAAGGAGATGTGAAGTAGATGTCATGGAGCACATTAGAATTTAAGGTAGAGTAGATTTCATTTTGTAAATATTGCTTTGATTTGATTTGATTACTTTCATGTTTGATAGATTAGATTTTTCATTCATGCAATTTTAATTCATGCAAGTGTGTTCAATTTTGCTTTGATTTCATAGGTGGCAGAGGGCCCTTGCCTTGTATAGTTGTCATTTAATTTTGCATTTAATTTTGTTATGCTTATGTATATTAGCTGTACATAAATTGCTTTCAAGTTGATTGTAGATTAGTGATGCACATAGCCTTTAATGACTAATGACATGATAGAATCATCTTGTCCTTTTGCTGAAGCGGCAAGGATACTGGGTCTCATAGTCACTAGCTCATTGTTTGGTTATTGAATTTTATTTTGATTGAACTAATGACATGATAGAATCATCTTGTCCTTTTGTTGAAGCAACAAGGATACCGAGTCTCATATTCATTAGCTCATTGTTTGGTTATTGCATTTTATTTTGATTGAACTAGTTGTATATTTACACTTTTGTTTAAATACTAAATCCATCAATAACATGTTTTTAAGTTCTTTTGAAGTGCTAAGTTTTGGAGGTTACCATTAGGGACATAGGCCTTGTCTTGAAATCTTTATCCATACTTGTCCTTTAAAAGTATTCTTAAGACCTTAGAATAGGATTTCCATTTGCATTAAACACCTTAGAAAACCAACAAGAACAAAACCCCAAAAACAACATAAACTATAAAACAACGAAGTAAGAGGAAGGTTAAATAAGCACATATAGTGCACCACACTTCATCAGTTTACGATACCCGGATTGATAATTTATGTAGAGCAATTTAAGATGTTAAACTGACTAGACATTTTGTCGCAGTTTCCGGGGAAGTGTAATTTGGAGACCTTATTTCTTACATCTAAAAAAAAAGTTAATAATTATTGAGTATGCTCTCCTCTTGCAGTTTGTGTGAT
>APFE030920603.1:234140-250175 GCA_000404065.3 Pinus taeda | reverse complement strand
GGGGGGGGGGGGGGGGGGGGTAAACATTAGAAATGTTGGTTTATGGGGTTAGGATTAAAGGGAAATGGTTGTTAGTTTAACCAAAGGTCAAACTAACTCCAGATTAGAACACGAAAGGGTTAACAGTAGCCCTAGATGGACTATTATTTCCCTGACTTAAGAAATATGGCTATAGTGCCAAGGGGTAGGGATATTATTATTTTTTTGGGATTTTATATAGTTTTAATAGCAAATAGGGATGGGAAAGTAGTTAGGGAGCTATATAGTAGAATTAGGAGTTAATATGACTTGGTGAAATGGAAATGTAAGGGAAATGATGCCAAGTTCAAGATCAGGAACTTAGATATGTGATTTGAATAGGATATGGAGAAATAATTTTACACAAGAAATGTGGCTTCTTTTCAGTAAGTCAACTTCAGATGTCAACTTCGTTCTTTACAAGAATAGCGTGAAAATGGACTTTTTGGGCAGATCCCAAGGTCCTTGAGGGGATGTTAGTGAATGATTTTTGAGGGGATGAAAGGGGAGTTAGACATGCTTCCAAACCTTTCCATCAAACAGTGCCTTGGTACTCCTGCTTCAAATGAGATGTGCTTTCTTTGTTTAGGTCAAAACTGAAGATGATCTTGCTTCTGCAACCCCAGGCTACCTACCTAGCCTAATACACCTACCATTTTTTGTTACTTCAGGAAGGGTGCACTTAGACTTGCAAACCCTGATTTCCATTTTCTTTTTTAACTACCCTCCTATCTAAAAACTACCCTTATTTCTTCCAAGGGCCCAGATTAAGAAGTTGGTCTCCTTAATTCTCTACCTAGCTAATAATCTGCCAAGTTTAAATAGTTTGGACAGATTTTCTTTCTCTATTTTCTAAAAAAAGTAATTTAAACCTAGGGAGGCCAAGATTAAGCTGTTTGGCTCTCCCTTAACTGTGAAATTCTTCAAAAATGGAACTTTTGTAGCATGAAAAGGATGAACATTTTTGGCACTTCCACTGTCAATCATGAAAAATGAAACCTATTGGTATAGGAAGCTAACAGTAATAAAATAGGATGCACATGATTACGTTCAAAAATTTGGGGACTACTTCCAAGAGTTGATCAAATTGATTCCTTATATTGGACCGTATATTACTAGAGGGATCATGGATGGTGGTGTGATGCAAATGGTGAAGTGCCTGACGCAGAGAATAAAAATAAATGATAGAATTCTTCTAGGAAATTTGATTGATGGTCGGTTGAAGCCATATACGGGTGGCCTGGCCACCTGACTAGCCATAGGAAGCACAGTCTTAGTGCTCTAGGGAGTTGAAAGGAGGCATAGTACTATAAACTACTCTACCCAAGAGTTGCACAATGTCAGGGTTGCGTGTAGAAGCAAAGTGTCACAAGCTCCACGACAACACAATGATAGTTGCACTGCCGCGCGAGTTAGCTTGAAAGTGACTGTTATAGTAATTATTCACAGGAAATTAAGGAGAACTTTATGGACAATATTTGGGAAAATATGCCACCAAGGGAGCATTAATGGACCAGATTTTGGGGGAACGGTCAAATTTGAATTCAAAAGGTGCTATAATTTGCAAAGGGCTACCCAATAAACAACACTTGGTCATTTGAGAATTGAGCATTCATGTGCCCAAAGTATTCTAATCTGAGACCTTTTTAACCTGTTGAGAGCATTGTTTGAACACTCGGTTGAGAAGTTGAGAGATTTCTAGACAAAAAAAATGGTAGCATCTGAAGAAGCCATGGAAATAGAAGAAACGACCACTGAAGAGGCCACACAAGCCATGACAGTAGAAGATGACCCTGAGAGTGCCAAGATAGTTGCGAAAATCCCTAAATCACTGCACACGTCAAGGACCAAGAAAGATAAGTAGCCCATGATTCTGGTGCACATGTCTCCTCGAAACCCACTAAGAACTAAATTGACCATGTAAGAAAAAGGGAAAGCAGTTAATTTGGAAACTGATGAGGAGCAAGAAGACCTTGAAGACATCCTAATAAAAGAGGATGAGGATGAAGACATGGAGGAAGAAACCGAGGGTGCATACTCTCCAACTAGGCTGCCCGCATATGTTCCTCTGTGGAAGTGGAAGGAAAAGGTGCCCAAGGACCTAGATGAGAGCAAGAGCTCTCTGTAGACTCCGTTGCTACCTGATCATATCATTTTTGAAGGAGTGCAACTGGGATGGGTGCCAAGTTTGAAGTTCGAAGAATGGGATCTCGCTGACCATGAGAAATTGCCTCACTTGGCGACGACGCAGCTCAGGAAGCTGAAGCAAAACACCGCGGCAGGAGTCATAGAGTTGGAGCCACCCAAGTTATTATGCGGAGTCGAAAATCCAGGGTTGTTGAACCTGCTCTGGGTGTTGCATTACCATCGCACCCAAGTGACTATCTTCATCATCGAGTAGCTACTCTGCCTAGTGCATTATGGGTGTTTATGGCTAGAGGAGCCCATCCCCATCAAAAACCACCTAATCCATAGAATTACCCAACTCCCTTGTAAAGGGGAAGACTTAGCAGACATTTTAGAGGGTAAAAGTAGTGTTTTGGCCATCGCAGAGGCCATGAAAAAGAAATATAAGCTGAAGAAGAAAAAGAGGGGTTACATGATCTCTAGTATCAACAATAAGGCAATTAGAGTTGCGACTCAAATACTAGCAGGTAAGGTCATGCGGAAGTGCCACGTGGATGAGGTGCTCACACCAGTGGTTACACTAATGGAGCAGTTCACAGAGAGGGTCCAGTTTAACTAGTTTGAATTCTTGTGCAAGGAGTTCCTGGAGAATTGTTGCGAGGAACAAGAACAGGGGAAAACCTTCCATTATGCATGGCTTCTGCTATCCATAGTGCTAGTGGCTGGGGAATTTCCTGAGGACAGGCAGTTCCCCAGAATTGCAAGGGATCTCCTAGATGCCGCGAAGTACGCTTCATTGTGGGCCATTAAAGACGCAAAATGGATTCGAGATAGTAAGATATTCTGGGTGTTCATGGAGATGAACATCAAAATGGGGATTAACTGCAAGCCGCAATTATCACCTAATGTCTACAGTAGCCTGCAAATCTTCGTAGAGTTCAAGGTGGACTTCCATCACGTCTACATCAGGGTGCGCAAGTACCCTGCAAAGAAGTGGAATGGACTACCATACCTAGCCACAGATGATGTTATCTTCGACGTACTTGAGGGATGGCTTCCATAGTGGCACGCTCCAGCCATCTCTGTGAAGGAAATGGAAAAGTCTATTGCACAAGGGAAGGAGGATGTAAAACTCCGGATGGTGTAGTTGGTAGAGAAGAGAAGAAGAGAGGCTGCAACAGAAGCACTGAAGACAGTAGAGAAGGATCATGAAGGATAGAAGTTTCCTTCGCCTGAGAAGGAACAAGAAATGGACACAAAGACAGAGGAGGGTGGTGTTTACCTAGAAACATTGATGACACAGTTAAAGCCCCAATGCCCGAGAGAGCAAGTGGGGCCGCAAAATAAGTCGGAAGTGCCTAAGACTTCTTTTGACCCAATCACCCTCATTGAGGGAGATCTGCATGATATAGGTGAGACAGTGCACGAATTCACCATGGAGCCCCTCCAACAGTTGGTGGAGGAGAATCAGATTGCGTTTGGGGCCCTCCAGGCACAGATTTAGGAGTTGCAGGTGCACACTACCCAGGCATGTACTTTATCGACCAGCCTCGTAGTAGGAATGACCGCATCTGAGGAAATGTTACGCGGCTGCATGACCAACACAATAGTGCTTCGAGAGGGGGCATTGGTTACAGAAAACAAGGTAGGCCTACGGTTAGTGCATTGAAATGGGTAGGAATCAACATGGTTGTGCTCGCTCGGGAGATGCTCTATGTCTTGCAGGATGGAGTGACTATAGAACTATGGGCTAGGGAAGGTTGTACGCTACAGGTGTTGAGTGAATAAAGAATCAACATGGAGCAACTGAGTCTACAACATGACGAGGTTGTGATGCAAAACTGACAAATGGTGCAGGTGCTTCAGCAGGCCTGCTAGGTGGTCCCTAAGCTGGCCATCCCAGCAGAGGCTCACATCTAGAGGTTAGCAGTAGGAGTGCGTGAGGCACGAGAAGAGATGGCCAAGGTTCAGCTGGAGCTGAACCTTTAGATAATAGAGTTGTAGTTTCAGGCACAACCTTCAACTCCTCTAGAGGTAAGGGAACAACACGCTAGAGCCATTACATTGGGGATGGGGGAGATCATCAATGTAGTGAAAGACTGCACCAAAATGTTGCAAGAATTTTTCGAGGTCCTCACCACTTTGCAGGAGGACCCAAACATACAATTCTTAGAAATAGAGGCACATGAGCTACAACAATAGTATGACAATGTTAAAAGGACCGCACAGACGGTGGCCCTTACATAGATGCTCGCGCGAGTGCAACAGAACAAAGCACTTAAGGAGCAAGTAGATGCAGTGCGACATAGAGAAACGATTTTGAAAGCACATGTCCAGCCTTGGATCGGCGAGGGATTCATAATCACATAAACAATTGAAGGCAAGCTCGTGTAGATGTTGGGGACGCAGGAGCAGATACTGGGAAGTAGTTCAGATATTGCGGATTTCGAACAATGCGTTCAGGAGATATAGCAGGCAGTGACTTAGTGCATTGCTGACCTTGTAGCAGTCCGAGCAAAATTGGGAGGTCTCTATGCAAAGATCTACGCACCGGCAGAGTGACTCGAGGGCGAGCCATGATGTTTGTGTTGGGGGCTTGTTGGGTGTGGGATCCCCCCAAGGCAAGTTTTGGGGCTTAAAGTCCAATTTTTGACTAAGTCTGATGTACAGTCTCCATGATTTGTGGGTGCGGAGCGCAAAGTTGTAATTAAGTCATAGGGTGGTCCGTCCTTACCTTTGTAATGTAATGTCGGCTTGAGAGTTCTACCCATGGTCTGCAGACCACGAGATTGTATAAATAGAGCGAGGCTCTAAGTGTAAAGAGATATCAGAGAATTTAACAGAAGATCTAATGATGAAGCATTGAGTCTAAGTGTAAAGTTGAGTCTTTGGGTAGTAAAGTAGGAGAAGGCTCTACAACTAAGTGTGCAGAGGCCTAGTAGTCTACAGCTGAGTGCGTGGACCCCTGCAGTTGAGTGCTCAGGGAAGGTTGAGTCTGTAACCAATTGAAGCATTAATAAAGAGAAGTTTTACATTATTTATTTGTATCTTTTCCTATTTTATGCATTGAAGTATATTGGGTATGAATTGCAATTTTACTGTTTATTTGTTGTAAGAACTTATATGAATGCGTTGAATAAGTGAATATAAGATAGAATATTTATTTATGCGAAGATAACTAACTGTTATAAGAAGATAAGTAAGATCTATGGTGTAACTTGGGGAAATAGCATAGATCGCTACTTTAGCAATGCGAAGGCTCCTCAACCCATCATTAGCACTGTGTGAAGGAAAATATAACAGAGCATGAAGGCCTTGCAGGTTGGGAAAGTGTGCAAAGGTATTTACAGTTGGACTAAATTGACCCCTCAGACATCTCAAGGGTGTGGAAACTTGGTTACAACATCCCCCCCATACTGCTTCGGGTGAGACCTCAGTACATGCTCTATGGGCTATTGTCGAAAGGTCCAGTAGTGCATGTATTTGTTTGGCTAAATAACTTTGAACCTGGGTCAGGCCCCCTCAAGCCAACACACCCTAATCCACCATTGATCCCTTGTTCTTTAATTCTCTCCAAGATTCCAGGTGACCCCGTGGTATCTAACTATTTTCACCTTGGTGTGCCCAGTTCTGAGAATGAGCTAGGCGACAAGATTTGAGTGGCTTACGTGATCGAAGCTAGGTGAAGGAAAGAAGGGTGTGAGCATGGATGCAATTGTTACATGAGAAGCAGATAGATTCTGAATCATTACTAACAATCATTTTCATTCCTTCCTATCTCATTCTCAATATTGCACATTTCAGAATCGGCACAACCATTATTTCTTGTTGCTACTATCATGTTGCACTAAACTACATAATAAAACCTAATTAGATATTGTGCTTCCAACACTAAAAATATTCCCTCTCAAAACGGATTGAGAATATTAACAAAAAAATTCACCCGATATCTCTTTTTATTGTAATGCCCTTCAAAACCACCCTATACACCTCAAGATATCTCACAAACACAACTTAGCAAGGTAAAAAATTACCAAAATTCTAACACTAGTTTTCTTAACACCACACAAGAATACCCTTTGAAGGAATGTAACATTAGGATTTATCTCAAAAACTAGATGCCCTTATGATTTTGGGGAGATGTAGTTCAAGGTTCAAACATAACTCCATGTTTATTAGACATACATGTTCTTCACATGGGTTGGGGGGTGTAGGAACATGGCTTGGAAGGTGCAAGATCATGGCTTGAGAAGGCCACGCTAGCCAAATCAAAGTTTAATTGCTTACAATTTTTCTCACTGCAGCCTTCAGGACTTGAGGCACTCTTCACTCTCCCAAAAAGATCCAATGGTCTTTGTATGAACTATAAAATCCCAGACCATTCAATCCACCTCTCTGTCTCTACTAGTTGAATTTTACTAAAATAGATCTATCATCGATTTCTATTGGGATGATAAGTTGACAAGTGCTCAAAACATTGTCCTAATTTATAACCAATTCACCTACTAACCTCATATGTTCGATGTGATTCAAAACATTCCAGAGGTAGTGATCTTATATGTCTACAATCTTTATAATTTCACTCTTCCTTTGTGTTTGAATGTGTGTTCATGCGTGGAAATGTCAATGATTATGAAAAAAAATCCAGAAATAAGAAGAGACATTGAATAGTAACCATAATGTGGAGCTTAGGTGAGAACGAAACTTGTGGTTGAAAATTGGTTGTCTGATATTGCCCCGAATCTGAAAAACTTGAGTAGTTGATGTGATGTCCCCATCAAATTAAAACACATATCTAAGGTATGTTTTTGCACTATCCAGCTTAGATTTTCCAATTGAGATCTATCCATTGTGGAAAATAATGTGTTTCTCAGTAGTTCCATCAAGATCCAAAGGCACTCTGAATTTCCTCAAAATATTCTCCAGATACATGCCATAGGTTGATCTCTGCCTTCCCGCATAACTACGATCTCCAAGCATGGTTTTGAGGACCCAAAACAGGAAGAAGACAAATTCTTCAACTCAATCTGCTCAAGATGGAAGGTGGCTAAGATGTTATGGACATTTGGGTCAAATGTCCTTGGGAAAATTAGGGGGATTACTAGGTTCTGAGGGGGGATATTGGGAAGCCTAATGTCATAAAAGCATGGAGAATTAGTAGGGTGGATGCATGTTCTAGTAAGCTTGGATGAAACTATAATCTTCAATTCCAACCCTCCAACCAAAACCTTCGCAAATTAGAAAGGATCTATTGTTTTGTTCATCTCTCAATTCATTCCCCACAATACCCAAGGAGGTCTCATATTCTCTCAAATCCTTTTATGTATCCAAACAGACCAGTGTCTAGCTCTTAATGCATTCCCAGGGAATTCCCAAATAGGATTCTTAAACACAACTGGTATTCTTTAAATGCAATCCCTATGATGCCCAAATAGTCCCCAATACAAAAAGATATCTCCTATATTTAGGAATCCATTCATGAAAAAACAATACGCTACAAAAACTAGAATGATGATGATGAGGACGTAGAATCATTTATGGATATGTAGTTATACCTAATATAGATCATCATATCAATATAGTGATCATTGATGAGACACTCAATTTTTTATTTACATTTATCTTTTTTGTACAATGCGTTGAGGTTGTTAATGGGTCAATAATGATGTAGTATCCTCATAATAATAATAATAATAATAATAATAATCTATATCACTGAATTCTGAAGCAACAATACCTCACATCTCTGTGAAATAACTAATAACATTGATAGACCTAATACATTAAATGACAAATGTATGATTCAATAAATAGCTACTATCCATCATAACATATTCCAATCAAATAAATAACTGCAGTAGCTATGAATGCAAATCATATTCAAAGCTAAAATTTTAATTCTGAGGTTGTCATCTCAATGTTTGGACTAAAAAATGTGTTTTAAAATTACTTGCAATTCAATGCCAATCCATTCAATTATTCTCTTACAAAAAACACAATAACAAGTTTAAATAATTATTGTCTTCCTTAACAATCAAATCTATAGGTTCAGTTGCCTAAATTCTTCCCCACTTATTAACGACAAGTCTCATTGAACCCCAAAACATAACAATCTTTGCATTAACAATATGAATACTTTCATTAAACAAGATAACTGTGGTTTCTTGCTTCATGATATCAACTACAAGACCATTCAATAAGAAGGCCTAAATAACTCAGTACATGAAATGTTGAAGTGAGGTTCAAATAATTTGTCACAATAATTATTGTGCATTTGTAATTATTTTAGCCCATAGGTTTTAAACACTCTTGACTAATTTGGATTACAAAACAAAATTCAAAAATACGAGGAGGAACTTTTGCAATGCCCTAACATCCTTTTAGTTTTGGTTGTAAATAATTGTCTCTAGCAAGACAAAAAGGATATGTTGATGGTGTTGGACCCACCAACATGTCAGGGGATCTCCCTGGTAAGAAGTCTGAATTATACCTCAGACCTTTTGGTGTAGGAGTCCTAATAGTGGGTCGTATGGTAATGCCTTGACCGCGATTTTGCATAGAGGCAAGTAAGATAACTCTGTTGATATCAAGGGTGTGACAACTGCAGCAAGCCAAGGAAGGTGCATGATAGGTTCTAACACACGGGGGTTGAGATAAGTGCACCCCTTGGAAATCTATAATAGTACTCAGCTTGGAAGGGAACAAACGAGTGAAGAAGCATCACAAGTTGGAAAGCAAGTTAGCAAGAAATCCAAAGTGATGGTTAAACCAACAACACATTTCAGAAAGATTAATACATACTTATACAAAATAGTCCATACATGCATGCGTAAGCAAACAATACATATATCATGTAGAGTAAACCAGATAGCATAAAATACAATACAACATATGCATGAAACGTGTTGGCTCTGTCATATTAAGAAGTGTAAGTTCCAATCATACAATACATGCATGCCCAACCACTAGTTCCAATAGTGGAACGTTACAGCCACAACTGCGTGCTCCTCCAAAGAGATGTACTAGCTCTGCTCAGTGGAGAAGCCAAGGCTTGTTACAATATTGTCCAAGCTCTCTGTGAGATAGTCTTATCGGAAGCTTGGCTGACCAAAAGCCTTTACAATGAGTTATGAGGTTCTATTTATAGCAAAGGGTGGGGTGATTTTTGACATTCCCTTTTGTGACAGTTCATCTATCCTTAGACTCTTCATTTACTCTATGACTGTTACATCCAACTATTGACACTTGAACTTCCACTTGACACAACATTACATTACAATGCACATGTGCTCATGTGAGACAAAATGGCTTGAAAAAGCCAGGTAAGAAATCATTGACACTTGGTTTGATGTGGTGAGACCAACTCTCTGACATGCTTTTGATGGTGAAATTGGTGAGCTGATGCCAATCTCAGTAATCTGTGATGATTCGCATGCACCCCATGGTGACATCTCACTAAAGCAAACTCTTGTCTTTGTTGCATCTTAGTGCATTGGTGTGGCTCCTTCATCCAGCTCGTCTACTATCATGTGCATGGTCTTATTAGTGCAACCGAACTAGTAACACAACGATGCATAGTGTCCGTGCTGATCTTCCAGTGTGTGCTGGTGGTCATGCGCATCAACTATCAACTACATGCCCAGCTCCAGTTGGACTTACTTCTTGTGTTTTCCTTGGTGATAGTGTTGAATGGGTTGGATCGCATGCGTGCAAAAAATGGCATGCATGTTGCTGAATCCCTTTCATGCAATCAACAACACTTATCAGCATGTCTACTCCATGTCAGCTACTGAGATGGATCTATAACTTGTACGGGTATAGTTTCATCTGTGAGTGCATGTTGCACCCCCCTTCTATTGCTATTCCTGCTACAACTCATTTGCTTGTCTCTGTAGCTCATGTTCTTCCTTGAGTTGTTGCTTCAACAAATGCAACTCCATCTTTGTTCCATGCTCTGTCTTTGCGTGATTGCACCATCACCTCATAGCTTGAGTCTCCAAAGTTTCTTTCATCATCAATGGATCTCGTTGAGCTTGCAACCACCTCTGTGTTGTCAAAATCCTTCCTCTTTCATTCATTGCATCCAGTATGCTGCCTTCATCTTTTGTTCATGATGCTGCTCATTGTGATTCTTATGTCATCAAATCTTGATTTCCTTGTCTATGAACAAATTGATGTGCTTGTGAGTAGGCAAGCTCATAGACACTTGATCAACTGCATCCCCAAGTGTGCTCTAAACAGTGTCTTCTACTCTACTCTCCTGGAAACCATTGTACCTATTTTGTTGAGAGGCAGATGAACACCTACAATTCATGGAGACATGGAAACATTCATGGCAAGTAATGTTTCAGTCAAAACCAAAATGAACTTGAGAACTGACTCGCAACATACCTGTGTGACTGATCATGAAGGTCACATAATTTCCATATGGAGGTTAGGAGACTTACTTCCAAGACTGCATAAGGCATATCTAGGCTATTAGGAGGCTCACTGATTGCTAGAACTGTGCAATGCACAGTCCATTCTGGCTACTAATTGCTAGAATTTCACAATGCGCAATCTCAACTGGCAATTGTTGTAGGCCCAGTGACTGCATTATGCAATTTTTTGGGCCAACAGTCACTGTCCCTCAGAATTGCGCAATGAAAGACTGGAGGGCAGTCACTGGGCAGAAATGTGCATTCCCTGAGAGGAAGACAAAGCCTTTCCTCTCAATATTGCACAATGCTATCTTGGTGAGGCAGAGTCTGGGTCAAGGCTTCCCAGATTCGTTGATGGGCAATTGAAAACAAAAGTGAATGTGGATGCATGGCGATGTTGAGTGTAAGCATAAGTGAATGATCATGCATACAAACGGTCAATGGCATATTTAGAAAATAGAACAACATGCATGTGAGTGAGGCAAGTCGCCAAATCGACAATCTTTCATGAAAAATATTTTCATGCATGCGACAATAGTGAGATTTTAATGAAAAATAAGACGGTGCTTGTACAAGCTAGTATGTATCAAAATGATAGCAAGCACTCATTGAAATAAAGCAAATAGTGTCCATATGAAGCAAAACACAAAAAGCACCAGAAATGCAACACAAGACATGGAAAGCAGGCTTACCCCAAAACAAGTGAGCTAAATGTGCCGATAGCTCCTAGATGAGATGTGGGATGTCAGAACTGCAAGGTTGATGTGAGGAATGAGCTATGCAGTCCAGTTGATGAATTTTGATGAAATCGTGGTTGTGACATGCATGGCACAAATATAGGGAAAGTGCACTTGGTGGGAGGTTTCTGAAATGATTCTTGGATGTAACGTCCAACTACCAAAAATAGATCCTTGAAACAAGGGGTGCCATTACATGCTACCTTGGGAGAAGAAGCCCATGCATGCAAGTCTATTTTCCTCAGTCCTAGAGGGAACCGATAACTCAGTTGCACATGTAAGTGTCTGCTCAACTGCTAGGAGAAAATGTGCATTTCTAGCTGGGAACTGGGGTGGTTGCTGAGAATATTTGTGAAATTTCTAGGAAGAGCAGATGACTTCTCCCCATATTTGCAAAAGTTCTAGGATGAGGAGCCTGTATGGGAAGGATTGCACAATTTTTTGGATGAAGCTTGCGCAATAGAATTGCACAATTCTGGGGCCCAATAGGCTGCTAGTGAAGATTACATAATTTCTAGAGGGAAGGCTAGTTTCCCTCCAGATTTGAGGAAATTCTTGAAGGAGTTGCTCAGCATGTTGCTGGACTAACTCCAGATGAAAAACCTATGATGAGAATGCATCAATGTTTGATCGACAAGGTGTCTTTTTACAAGAAAATAACTAGATCTTGTGTACTTGACGAAGCAAGACATGCTGCTATGAAGGTTGGTAGGAAGGCTCCAAAACGAAGCTAAGGAAAAATTTTGGAGGGTGGTTGTAGCCGCTACAACACTTGGTGACAAAGTGGTAGAACTCCAACTCTCTGAATGGACCTTGTTCATGAAAAGCAAGTCTAACACCTCCAGAAGTATTGTTCAGTTCTCAACTTGTCTTGGTTTCACACCAGCTTAATTGTAAGATGTAGCATCTGTGAGGCTCTTGGTCGATTGACACACATTCCAAGCCAAGTAAACATAGTTGTTTCGATTAGGGTTGAGAGGTATATTGATGCACAAGCATTATAGTCACTAGAGTCTTAGTTTCATCTCTGGTGTTGCTCCGTTATCAGCAGGCCTGGAAAGTACTCCGACAGAGTCACATAGGAACACAAGCATGGCTCTGCTACCAGTAAGCCTGGTCAGTAACTTGATAGAGTTAATTCAATCACCTCTCTATGTAGGAAGCGTTTCTCTTATTTCATCTTATTCATTTCCATTTTTTCAATTTTTTTTTTTTTTACTTTTCCATTTTTTTCATTTTCGTAACTGTGCATAGCACTTATTCATTTCAAGAGGTGGAAGAGGGAAGCAAAAGAGGTTGTTCCAATAGAGAAGTAGTTTATTATACCTCTAAAGTGCTTGTTAAGGTTTTTCCCCTCACCTTACTCTACTTGATTGAGTTGACAAGGGTTAACCCAAAAGCAACCGACTAGAGTAGGTGATACTAGTTAGCATGCAAGCATTGTGTTTTCACCAAAGTTCACTTCGAACAATACATATTTTCCATCGATGTATCATGGAATAAAAGTAACAAGTTCTTCATACAAAGGCAGGATGACAGATAACCAAGTAGTGGTAGCTGCACAAGGCCTCTTTTACTTTACTCAACTCATTTCAAAAGTCATGCATGGTTTCATGTGAAACTAACCTATGAACAAAACAAGAAAACTAACAAACAACAAAAGAAAGTAAGAGAAGAAGCAAAAGGTGAAAGAAAAGAAAGTAAGAAAATAAGCAAGTAGACAAACAAACAAACAAATATAGTAAGAAAGCAAGCATGCAAGCAAATTGATAGAAAGAAAATACTACTCCTACTCCTAAACTAACGGTACATGGGCCTAATAACGTGAAGTGATATTTCCAATGTAGTCACCAGTGCATTGGTTGACCCATGTTGGTGAAGGCTTGTTCCTCGAGAAACCCAGTTGCACAAAATAGCAAGCAAGAAAGATAAAACAATGAAGACAACCACACTTCATTTTTCAAAGTGCCCAGAGTACATAACTGAGTGCAAGTGCATGACGAGCAGTCCCTCAACTTCACATGGTGTTGTCTGATACTGTGTGCATATTTGAATCATATGCACACTCCTGACAGTGACATGCAAGAAATTGAAAGAAACAAAGATAACTTGTGTCGTGCACGCATACTTGCAATGTAAGACTCATCCAATGCATGAGAGATGGGACCATGCAGTTCTAGTGGAGGAAGTATGATATTGGTGTGAGACTGATCTTCAATGCATACAGATGAGTGATGAGGAGCATTGGGTGATTGAACAGTTTCCTAATCGAAAGTGAGACTAACTGCAAGAGAGAAAGGACCTAACATAACCATCAGCTTGGGTTAAAGTGCCTCAACGGTGTTGGGTGTTTCAACTTCATCATCAGGTGGATCATCATAAACCAGTGGCTTCGAAAGCTCAACTGTGATAGAGTCAGAATTGTGATCAAATATGGAAGTGAATGGATCACGAAAGCCACAATCAGAAAAATCAATGATTTCATTGACATCCTCATGATCAGATGAATCAAACAGAGGGGTAGATGAAAAATGAACAAACTCATCCTCTGTGTTTCTAGGAAAGACAGACAAAAGATGAAGTGGATTTTCAAAGAATAACTTACCCTTTCCATTATCAAATGATGGACGAACATTTGGTATGCAGTATACCTTGGGGGGATAGTATGGGGTACAGAGGGAGGTACCCAAGGGAATATTGTAGTAATGGGATGGGCCATAGTAATAAATAAAGTGGTTAACTTGTATCATGTAAGGGACCACAAGTAGTTAGCAATAATGTAATAAGCCCATTGTATTAGATATATTGAGGGAACCATAGTAATGGCCCATCCCATTATTACATTATTCCCTTGGGTACCTCCCTTTGTAACCCATACTATCGCCCCTAGGTATACTACATGGTGTGTCCTGTGTGTGATCAACAATGGGTGCATCCGTGGATAGAGATACACATGCAAAATCATGGATGGTAGGTTCACCAAAGATGTCAGGAAAGAATGGAGGAAACTTAGATGAAAGGAAGTCATCATTCACCGAGTGTTGAAGTTCAAGATCCCACTCATACTCTTCATGAATGACAGGGCACATTAGTCGTGTAACACCAAGTTCATCAGTGGCTTGTTACTCATTCCCAACAAGTGAAGAGTCTAGAATGGAAGAACATAAGACAACATCATCTGGAGGAGCAACCAAGTGCAAAGACAGAGGTTGTGGAACAAAATGCATATGACAACTTGAAGGACTCACAACCAAATCAACACGAAAATTAAGTGAAGTGATGTTGGGAGGATGTGAAAGCTGAACAGGTGTGTGAGCATGATCCTCAACATCACTCGATAGTGGTGGAGTTTGATGAGGGGATGGTAGATAGCCACTCGTGATAGTGACCCCATCCGACTGAGATTGCGCAGCTCCCTCACTGAAGAATGTTGAGAAAATATTGATTTCAAACTTCTTCTTGGGATGAGCAGATTTCTTAATGCAATACTCTAATTGGTCCCAAAGATAGATAAATTTCATCTGGCTCCTTGGAGCTTAAAACTACAAGTCATGGAAGCACTGCCAAAAATCCATAATCGATTCATGCAGAGCCTTCCAATTGTTGGGTTGTGTTATGTTCTTTCCACGACTAACCTACGTAGTGAACCAGGGGGTTAGAGGGGGGGTGGAGCCCCCCCTTCGTTGCGTTGATTGTGCAGCGAGGGGGTCCCAGGGGGGGCGGTAGCCCCCTTGTCCTGGGGATTTGAGGGGGGCGGGTAGCCCCCCTCTACGAGGTCCTGGGCAGTGCCCCGGGAAAATTTCTTTTGGACCCTATATTAGGTTGGGTGAACCTACCTATGGTTTTCGGTCCATGGTTTTGGACGCGATGGTTTTAAGTCCATGGTATTGGATGCTTCAGCATGTATAAATATGTATTATAACATTGAAAGGAACATAATGAAAAATCAAGCTGGTAGTTCCGGTTTTGGGATCCAGTGGAAAATCTCTATCTATATGTGTTTTATGTGTTATGCTCTCGCATTGTTTATTTTTCTATGATTTAGAATTCGTATGCAGGTAATTTCTGTACAGGGTTAAAACCAACATTTGGTATCAAAGCTGTTTTGGCTTCAAGGGGATGCCTTTGTTGCTGAGGGGTTTCGCTCGGGCCTGGTGTAGACCCTATTCAGTGGGAGATTTGCGAGATTGATTCTGGTGGTGAAAGAAGATGGCGAGTAGAAGAAAGATAGAGATTGAGAAGTTCAATGGTCAAAGTTTTGAGTTATGGAAACTCAAGATGGAGGATCTATTGGTGGATAAAGATCAATGGATCACGGTAGATCCAGGTACTAAAACAACGGGAGTGACCAATGAAGAATGGAAGAAGTTGGATCGGAAGGCAAAGAGCACAATACGATTGTCTGTCTCAGATTCAGTATTGTTGAATGTATCAGGGGAAGCTACGGCGAAGGCTCTGTGGGAAAAGTTAGGGACTTTGTACCAATCTAAGTCTCTGGTGAATAAACTATTCCTGCATAAAAAGCTGTATAACCTTAGGATGAAAGATGGAGACTCAGTGACAGAGCATTTGAATGCGTTTAATACTATGGTAAGTCAGTTATCATCTGTTGATATTAAAATTTTAGATGAATATAAGTGCATCAGTCTGTTGTGTTCTCTACCAGATTCGTGGGATAGCCTGGTTATTGCAATAGGTAGCAATGCAACTGCTTTGTAGTTTGATGAAATAGT
>APFE030920603.1:200362-217231 GCA_000404065.3 Pinus taeda | reverse complement strand
TTGATGTTCAGTATCACTTTGTGAGGGATATGATAGAAGACAAAAAGGTGTTGTTGGTAAAGGTGGACACTTTGAAGAATACCGCAGATGCATTGAAAAAACTGTGAGCTCTGAGAAGTTCTCTTGGTGTAGAGAAACAATGGGTGTTTCAGGGCTGCAAAAATGACTAAGATCCCTTGTGGCCCCTTGTGGAAAGAAAACAACAAGTGGGAGATTCTTGGGTTGTGTTATGTTCTTTCCACGACTAACCTACGTATTAAACCGGGGGGTTAGAGTGGGGGTGGAGGCCCCCCTTCGTTGTGCCGATTGTGCAGAAGGGGGGTCCCATGGGGGGCGGAAGCCCCCCTTGTCTGGGGGGTTTGAGGGGGGTGGGTAGCCACCCTCTACGGGGACTGGGGCAGTGCCCTGGGAAAATTTTTTTTGGACCCTATATTAGGTTGGGCAAACCTACATATGGTTTTTAGTCCATGGTTTTGGACGCGATGGTTTTCGATCCATGGTATTGGATGCTTTGGCATGTATAAATATGTATTGTAACATTGAAAGGAACATAATGAAAAATCAAGCAATTAGTCCCGGTTTTGGGATCCAGTGGGAAATCTCTGTGCATATGTGTTTTATGTGTTATGCTCTCGCATTTTTTATTTTTCTGTGATTTAGAATTCGCATGTAGGTAATTTCTGTATGGGGTTAAAACCAACACCATTGCTGTAGTATTTTTTGGTGAATATGGTCTGGATCAAAATGATAAAAAGTGTCTTCAATGAGATCACAAATATGCTCAAGTGACTGCACACTGTCAACTCGTAGGCTGAAAAACCATCGAAGTGGAGATTCGTGAAGTGTGTATGCAAGTAGCATGCTAGCCTATTCATTAGAACACCTAGCTTCCTCATGAAGCATGGAAAGAAAATCATCTAAGTACTCATGCCAGGCCACTTCGCCTTCACCATCATATATGGAAGTGGACAAGTGAATGAAAACTCCCTTGTGATGGTGACATCTTCATGATTCGAGAAACATTGCAAAGTGAGAAGAGTGCAAGAATCCATGATAGATATGAAAAGGTCCAAAACAGGATGACATGACACAACTTGTCATTTGGACCTCCTTCTAGTGCCAAAAATGTTGACACTGTTGGACCCACCAACATGTCAAAGGATCTCCTCAGTAAGAAGTCCCAGTTAGACCTTAGACCATTTGGTGTAGGAGTCCCAGTAGTGGGTTGTACGATAATGCCTTGACTGTGATTTCACATAGAGGCAAGTAAGATAACTCTGCTAGTACCAAGGGTGTGATAGTTGCAACAAGCCAAGGAAGGTGCATGAGGGGTTCTAACACATGGGGGTTGAGATGAGTGCACCCCTTGGAAACCTGTAATAGTACTCGGCTTGGAAGGAAACACACGAGCAAAGATGCATCACAAGCTGGAAAGCAAGTTAGTGAGAAATCCAAAGTGATGGTTAAACCAACAACACATTTCTTAAAGATTCATACATACTTATACGAAATAGTCCATACATGCATGCGTAAGGAAACAATACATATATCATTTAAATTAAGCTAGATAACATTGAATAAAACATAACATATGCATGAAATGTGTTGGCTCTCTTATATTAAGAGTGTAAGTTCCAATCATACAATACATCCATGTCCAACCACTAGTTCCAATAGTGGAACATTATAGCCACAACCGCCTGCTCCTCCAAAGGGATGTACTAGCTCTGTGCAGTGGAGAAGCTAAGGCTCATTACAATACTGTCCAAGCTCTCTTTAATATAGTCTTATCGGAAGCTTGGCTATCCAAAAGCCTTTACAATGAGTTATGAGGTTCTATTTATAGCAAAGGGTGGGGTGACCCTTGACATTCCCCTTTGTGATAGTCCATTTATCCTCATGAATCCATTTACCCTCATGAATCTTCATCTACTCTATGATTGTTACATCCAACTGTTAACACTTGAACTTCCACTTGACACGATGTTACATTACAATGCACATGTGCTCATGTGAGACAAAATGGATTTAGCAAGCCATTTAAGACATCACTGAAACTCGACCCATTGTGATGAGTCCAAATATTTGACATGCTTGTGATGGTGAATTTGGTGAGTTGATGCCAAGCTTGGTCATCTGTGATGATGTCCATGCACCCTATGGTGACATCTTGCTGAAGCGAACTCTTGCCTCCATTGCATCTGGGTGCATTGGTGTGGCTCCTTCATCCAACTTGTCTGCTAACATGTGCATGGTCTTCTTGGTGCAATCGAACTGGAAATAGAGTGATGCGTAGTGTCTGTGCTGATCTTCCAGTGTGTGTTGGTGGTCATGTGCATCAACTATCAACTACATGCTTAGCTCCAGTCGGACTTGCTTCTTGTCTTCGCCTTGGTGAGTGTGCTAAATGGGTTGGATCGCATGCATGCACACAATGACATGCATGCCACTGAATCCCTTACATGCAATCAACAACAGTACTGACCATTTCTTCTTTGTGCCAGCTGTTGGGATGTAGATATAACTTGTACGAGCACAATTTCATCCTTGAGTGATGTTGTGCCCCCTACTATTCTTGCTCCTACTGTAACTCATTCGTTTATCTGAGCAACTCATGTTCTTCCTTGAGTTGCTACTTCAACACATGCAACTCCTTCTTCGTTCCATTCTCTGTCTTTGCACGATCGTGCCATCACCTCATAACCTGAGCCTCCAAAGTTGCTTTCATCATCAGTTGATCTGCCTAAGCTTGCAACTTTGTTCCACCTCCATATTTTCAACAACCTTCCTCTTTCATTCATTGCATCCAGTATGTTGCCTTCAACTAATTTTCATGATGTTGCTCGATGTGTTTCTGCTATCATCATATCTTGATGTCCTTGTCTATGAACAACTTGATGTCTTTGTGAGTGGGCAAGATCACAGACACTTGATCGACCACATCCCCAAGTGTGCTCTGAATGGTGTCTTTGAATCTGCTCTCCTAGAAACATTGTACCTGTGCTTCTAAGAGGTAGATGAGCACCTATGATACCTAGATACATGGAAACACTCATGGCAAGCAAGCTATCAATAGAAAACCAAAATGAACTTGAGAACTGGCTTGCAACATACGTGTGTGACTGATCATGAATGTCGCACAATTTCCGCCGGGAGATCGAGAGATTGGATGCCAAGATTGCAAGACATAGTCTGGGTTGTTGGGAGGTTGACTGATTGCTAGAACTCTGCAATTCATAGTCTAGCCTGGCTGATGACTACTAGAATTGCACAATGTGAAATCTAAACTGGAAATGGTTACAGGCTCAGTGACTACATTGCGCAATTTTCTGGTCCAGTAGTCACTGTCCCTCAGAATTGTGCAATGAAATACTTGATAATAGTCACTAGGTAGAAATGCGCATTTCCTGAGAGGAATACAAAGCCTTCCCTCTCAAGATTGTGCAATGTTGTCTTGGTGAGGCAAAGTCCATGCCATGGTTGCCCAGACTCACCAACGGGCAACTAAAAGAGAAATTGGACCTGGATGCATGGTGATGCTGAGTGTAAGCATAAGTGAATGATCATTCATGCAAATGGTGAATGACAGATTCAAAAAATAGAACAACATGCATGTGAGTGAGGCAAGTTGCCGAATCAATGACCATTCGTGAAAAATAGTTTCATGCATGTGAGAGCAGTGAGATGTTAATGAAAACTAAACCAGTGCTTGTACAAGATAGTATGTATCAAAATGATAGCAAGAGCTCACTGAAATCAAGTAGACAACGTTCATATCGAGAAAAACACAAAAAAATACAGAAATGCAACACAAGACATGGAAAGTAGCTTACCCAAAAACAACTAAGCTGAATGTGCTGACAACTCCTAGATGCGATGTGGGATGTCAGAGCTGCAAAGTTTATGTGAGAAATTAGCTATGTAGCATTCAGTTGATGAGTTTTGATAAAATGGAGGTTGTGACGTGCATGCCACAAATATCGGGAAAGTGACTTTTGGTGGGAGGTTTTTGAAATGATCCTTTCATGTAATCTCCAACTGCCAAAAATAGATCACTAAAACAAGGGATGCCTTTGCATGCTACCTTGGGAGAAGTAGTCCATGCATGCAAGTCTTTTTTCCTTGGTCCCAGAGGGAACTGGTCAACTCAGCGGCATATGCAAGAGGCTGCTCAACTGCTGGGAGAAAATGTGCATTTTTGGATGGGAGCTGGGCTGGCTATTCAGAAGATTTGTGCAATTTTTGGGAAGACTAACTAACTGCTGCTGATATTTGTACAAATGCTGGGTTGAGCATCCCAGATGGGAAGGATTGTGTAATTTTCTGGGTGAATCTTTCTCAGCAAAATTACACAATTCTGATGCCCAACAAGCTACCAGTCAGGATTGTGCAATTTTTGGAGGGAAGGCTGGTTTCCCTCCAGATTTGCGCAAATTATTGAAGAAACTACTTAGCCTACTACTGTACCAAGTTCGGATGAGCAATCTATGAAGGGAACACATCAAGGTTTGATCGGTAGGCTATCTTTCTACAAGAAAATCATCGGAGCTTGTGTACTTGACAAAGAAAGACATGTTGCTGTGAAGGTTGGTAGGGAGGCTCCAAAACGAAGCTAAGGAAAAATTTTGGAGGGTAGTTGTAGCTGCTACAATAGGATAATATAGTCATACACTGAGAATAATCAAATCTAAGAATTAAAAATGTAATAATAATAACAAAGATAAAATGAAATGATGAAGTGGGTCTCTAATTAAGTAATCCCGTCATTTACACATGTATATAGGGTTTCCTAAATCATAATAGACTCCAAAGCAACCACTGAGAATTTAGAAGGTGAATGATTGAGCATCTTCACAATATCTACCACAATACAAATTTACAAAAACTAAGTGGTGAAGGCTAGTGAAGTTAGAGGGTTATTCAAATGATATTGTTCAACAACTATTGGGATACATTATAATAATTTATAAGAGTGTGTGAATTCCTCAATTGCTTATAGTTGTGTAGAGTATAGATATATATAACATTTTGGTATATGTTTCTTTCCATCACTTCATAGACATGGCCTATATATTCCTAGTGCACCCCCTTGATATATTACACTTCACATTACTTAAAATCCCATTACCCACCTTTGGTCATCCCTGGTCATTGTACAAGCTCTATTATCTAAAATAGTGCCTTTTTAGGGCTATCAAAAAGAGTATCTAGATATATGATTTAAGTTAAAAGATATTGAGACATACCAATTTTAATTTCTTTTTAGACATAATAGTATATTCCTTTTGGAAATAACCAGTAGGTGCTTAAAATGAGGGTCTTTTACATGACCGATGAGCTAAAAAATTCTCAGTTTTTTATATGACCAATGTGATTGATTATTCAAGGTAAGGGGTACATGTTTCATATGTTCCAAAATGTGTAAATTTTGTACTAAAAAATAACCCAATTTTGTACTGAAAAGGATATGACTGTTATGGTGAACATGATGAAGATATTTCTAATGAAGTGGAGTTCTTGAATAATGAGAACAGGGAAAAGTATAAAAAAGTAAGATTACTTGTGAAGAGGGGATCCAATTCAAGAGAAAATATCCAAGAAAAGAATGGAAGATGTAGGAGAAAAGAAGAGTTTGTGGATATAAGGAAGAGAGAAGATCATGGTGGTCACTTAAAACACAATTTAAATAGTGTAAATGGATTGAGGCATTAATATAAGCTATGTAGAAATATTTCTTGTTTAATATATTTATAGATTGATCATAGTAGGATCCTTTGATTTTTTCTTGTAAATTCTATGCAGATGATACTTTCTTTGAAGAAACGATTTCATAATAGTTTTTTTGGTTGGACACCATCTGTAGCTGTAAGCCAGACATAAAATTGCAAAATAACTAGAACCCAAACTCCATATAGACCCCACCTATCTAATCTCAATGCATGTGTTAAACTACTATAAACAACCTTAAATAACAACTTCTTCAACTTCCAAGCTCCATAAGTGGTCCCTCAATACCACCTGCAACTCTATTGGCATACTCTAGAGAACAAATTCAAGGTTTGATTACGTTTGCAAATGAACCTCCTCCTTGGGGAGAATTCCATACAAAGTCTAATCAAGATGCTACTTAAGGGATGTGTCCTACCTAGCCTCCTATTACTGGTGACATGTTTGTGATAGTAAATTCATGGAAAACCCAATAGGTGTTGTTCATTTTGTGCCAATATATTATCAAGCCCAAGGGATCTTCTCTTGGCAACAACCTCCTAAGAATTTTCATGATCTATTTGGACAAACTCTTTAGTCCCAGACTTGCTTGAGGCCTCAACATCAGCCAACTAGAGGGATTCAACTAGGAAACCTTCTTCTAGGCCATGTTTCCCAGACTATACTGGAGGTGTTCACCAAGTCCAAATGCTTTTTCTTGGTGTATTTATTCTTAGTGGGAGCTAGATGAATTCCAACCTCAAGAATTTCTCTTATATACCAATGCATTCTTCTTTTATGGGAGAACCAATACAATATAATAACATTGATCCTAGCTTACCCAACAGAACTTGGACTAAAAAACACTCTGGCCAAGTAGCTAGAGGGCCTCAAGTACCATCATTGGATGCAAATCAAAGGGCTTCCAACCCTACATTATTTAATCAAGTGAAATTTTGTGTTGGAGTTCTGTTGCAAAAAATCCATGATTGTATACCAACATTAGAATGAATATTTGCAGCATTGGATCTCTTCCTGAACAAAATATTTTTCCATGTCCCATGCCATGGGGATAGATTGCACCTATATTTAAGCGGAATCCAAATTAATAAGTTTGAAGTGGAATTAAGGAAGATAATGTGAGTGTTCCTTTCTCTCAGCTAAATAATATCTATGGAAGTCATTCCAACAATAGTTTTCCTTTCTCTCAACCAAATAATATGTTTAACAATCATTCCAATGGGAATGCTCCTTTTTCTCAGACAAATAATATGCCTGCCAATAATTCCATATCATCCTTCGAGGTGGGCACCCACCCTATTTGACCAATCATGAACATTCACGACCAAGTTAAATGGTTCTAAATGGACATTCTTTACTTTTTGTTAGTTTGGATTGAATGCATACTTCCATAGGCACTTTGCATAAGACAATTTATGCACAAAAATTTGGCTCATCTTGTATCTTGATACTTGTGTTGGGTACATATTTATCTAGCAGCAGAGATAGTTTAAAGTTATGTTTCTTATTGAAAAGAGAGAATTCGGTGTATCAAAGTACTATTTTTCTTGTATGTATATTTTTGTATTATCTACAACTAATAGGCTAGACATGATTCACAGTAGTTTATGCCTCATGATGCACCTTATACTAGAACAATATAACCAAAATGCATTTCAGAAGAGTGATTTATTACCAATTAAGTCTACTAATACTAAAGATAATATATATCAGATCACAGAAAATGTCTGAAGTATGGATTAGGTCCTTTAGCACCTTTAATATATCTTGTTTTAACAATTTCTTACGTGTGAGACTAGTGGGAAAGGTTTGACATGGATTTTGATATGATTACTCTCCATGGAATATCAATAAAAAAAATATTTGCTTCAAATTCTACATAGTTTTGTTCCTAAGTGTTAAGTACCCTGAATAACATTAAACGAAAACTAATACTTTCCCACCTCAGTAGCAGTTATTGAACATTAATCTGTGACATGTATTGTGCAACAAAAAATGAAAAATGGAGAAAGGATGTTCAAGGTATCATATTAAGCCCAAAAGTAAAGTTTTCAGATGACTCCTACATGAAAGTAGAGTTCATTTCTTGATTTTTGTTATAATTTAGAGAAAATGGATCTCTAGAAAGTACCATTGTGCAATTCTCTCTTTCATCATTTCAATGAGATTTTCAGATTGAAATCCATCATGCATCTCTCAATTTTCACCTGTATCTCACAGTTTTCACTTGTTGATATCATTTTTACCATCTAATATTGGTTGTCTCAAGCATATAGAGGGGCTTGATATAATTTAATAAAGTAAAAAATTTACCAAATCATATTACCAATTTAATGGCTTTAAAAGTTTTGAAGGTAACAAGCAACAAACTAGTGGACTTTCCATTTCGGCTATCAAGTCCACCAAACCTACAAACTATTGATGTGTTGAACAATAGTTGACATCTTTGGAATCTATAAATTTGTTTTCCAAGATGTTAGTTAGGGAAATTAACATACATGAGGAAATACTATCTTCTAAATTAATGGATTAATGTGCATTGTATATTGCCAATTGTTTTTGGAAGCATAATAAACTCTACAAAAACTGACAAATTCTGTCTAAATGAGTTGTAATTTGGAGGTAAATAATGCACTGGAATAAGAGGTTGTTGAGTGAGAGCCAATAAACTCTTCTATTGAGGAAGAGGTATTTGATTCAAATTTACGTAAGGAATAAATAAAAATTCCAATTGAAGGAGATTCTAAAGTGTCTTTGTCAAGCCTTTATTCTAAGAACATGTCAACTATTAGATATTCTCTCAGTTTAAAACCATTCCTTTACGAGCATGTCAAATATTATATATTCTCTTACATTTAGACCAAGAAAATAGTGGAAGTGGTAGCACCATGATATTCAACAACTAAAGGCTCATCAAGGTGATTGAATAATAGTAGGAAGCTTTGTGTTGAAGGTCATCAAGGAAGACATAACATGAAAATTATAATAGAGCCAGTTCCTTTGCCAAATGGGAAATTATATCATGGAAAAAGAGAGGGGTGAGGCACTAATTAGAAAAATTCTTACAGTGAAAAAGGACTAGATCCTAAGATACAAGATGTGTTAACGAGAGGAAAAGATCCAATATCTAGTGTTTCGGGTGAAAGCACCCTAGGGTTTTGGGTTAGAACCCCAATAGAGTAGAAGCAAACTACAACAAGAAATACGTATACAATGCAGGTAAGATGCTTATATCATCAAACTACGTAAGAATGACCGTACCCAAATTTCCTTCATTCAAGTAGGTCCTGCAGGGTTCAAACCCTATGCAACTCCCGATATTATTCAAACCTGAAAATAATTTAGTTCGAACATACATAGTAGTATAGAAGTAAAGCATATTCACGAAGTTGAATTTGTATCATATAAACAAATGATTTATCATACATCAAAATGACATTCATATATGAATTAAAACATAATTTGATGCATAAAAATAGTTAATTTTGGAAACAAGACAACATTTCTTTTATTGCAGTAAGATATAAATAACATGGAGAGAATTCACCTGAATCTTTTTCTGGCTCCACGTGGAACTGTCCTCCGGATTTGTCCTATCCCAGCCTCCAACAATCTTCTCCCATCACCAACACCGTGATATCTCAAGCAAAAGGAAGGATATCTATAACCAAGGAAACACGGGTTTCTTGAAGCTTGGGGAAGTGCATGAGGCACAGGGATTTACTAGACTCAGTTAGGGATAATCTCAGTATAATAGCTCTATCTCTTCTCCTCCTTAAGGCCTTCCCATAGAGGTCTATCTATACCTCTCCCAATTATTTTTTAGTTGGGAAACAGTTGGGCCACGGGAAATAGGAGGTAATCAATAGGTAAAACCCATGAACTCCACCCATAATTAAGGAATTTTTTTTTAAGCGTTTTAATACATATACATGGGTTGGTTATTGACTGACCCAGGTGTACACACCTTTAGCTTAGGGCAAAGTAGCGTACATGGAATAAAACATTGTTTTTTATATATATGGACCATGTGTGGAAGGAGGGGTTGCCCTAGGCCATAAAAAAGAACCACATATACCAAGAGTGGTAAATGGTGCTATAACAGATGCCCCTAATATATGAGGTCAGAAGGGGTACATGATGGTCAAAATGTGTTAAGTGTATGGAAAGAATCATGCAGAGACTGAGAAGGACTTCGCCAGAATTTAGCCTGCCAAGCCATGAAAAAAGATCAGAAAGAAACTGCTATTTGAGGCAGGCATACCCATGCTCATAGAAAGTAAATCATGTACGCATATCAAGTACAAGCAGATCGAATAAGTATACTAGTATAAAGGAACTAAAAGTACATAATGGATCATTTGATCATGATCGAAAAAGTACATGTCTGAATATCACATATAAGAAGACGATTAATGATGCTGAAGGATGAAGCTAATCACTGATGTCAAAAAATGATCTGAATAGTACCAAGTTAACATGATGGAATAAAATTATACTACATCTCAACTTGGATGCCAGCATATAAGATGCCACTGTGAAGAACTGCAACATATAAGGTGGATGGTGTCAACTAGCAGTAATAGGAGCAACTGACCAGTGAACCAAAACATGCTGATGCAACCTGAGGTCTTCACCGACTGCCATGGTACATTTCTACATAACGGGAATAAATAATCTGAGGTTGACCATGTGAGAAATCGTTCGATTACCGGTCATTGATGTATACTATTAACAAACGTGAGACTACTCACCGATAATGATAATGAGAGTCAATGTACCCAGTACAATCTAACAAGTGTGAATGAATGAGCTGAAGTCAAACACTTGAAAGAATCTATCATTTAGGAGACAATGATGGTTTCCCACTATCGAGAGCGAAGGAATCTGCCACTAATGACTGCAGACCCAAAGGTACTACCAAATGGACTCTAGATATTTTTCCCAAAGCAAATGAGCTGTAGTCGATAGGAAAAGATCTGGTAGAAGGAAGTCATTAAGGCATCCTCCATCAACCTAATGCGAGTTTAACCCGTAGGCCAATAATGTGGAAGGAATTAAATGAAAAAGATGTAGTAACCCAACCGAGGCACGTTTCTGGAATACACAAGATGTAGCTAGTGCATGATAGAAACCCTTTGAACCAACCAATAATCAAAGCTAACACAAAGGCAAAGAATCCACCAATAGGGTCAAATGGAAACCAAGGCACTACACGAATCCCAATGTGTGATAATGAAAGTTAATGTTGAACACAAGGGAAACCACTTAGTCAAAGACCCATGATATTGATCGATGTTGAGCACAAGGTGATTTATGAATAATGAAAATTGGGCCAGGGTGTGGATCTAGATCTCTCCTCAGAGCAATTTGTCGTAGTTGATAAGGATAAGACCCGCTAGCAAGAAATCAACGGAGACCTTCTAAAACCGACATGAGAAAAGGGCCAATATAACTGATGTGATGACAAACATGACACTGACAACCAGGGATGACCGATTGAAAACTAGGTCAAGGGACACCGTAGAGAGGCTGACTCAGGTTTACTTCCCCTGAACAAAAGCACGACCCAATGATGGCTATATGGAAACATATGATAAATTTGTATAAGTTTGTCTTGCAAGAGGCATAAGATAACTCTTTATATGATTGGAAGAGGTAACCAATCTGAGGAGTACTGACTTAATAACAAGGTTAAGGTTCTCCTAAGTCAAACTAAATCCCACCCCAATGGAGGAGAGGCTTTCTTTTGAGTGCTTTGTTCAAGGGCGACATGACTAACTCTAGCTACCAACAAAATATGGAAATGTCATCTTGTTCCTGCTCTTTTTGGAATATATATATTTTTTGTCTTTTTATTTAAGTTGAGAAAAGAATAAAAGAATGCTATTGTACAGTGGAAAGAACGAGTGTCAGAGAAACAGATGTTCTAGTTCCTGGGAGGGGAACATTCCTATGCTCAATGTAGGGAGGCGAAACTGGTCAAGGACACTCAAAGGGATGCTCTTTCCACGAGTAAAAGGATGCATCAAGTTGCAGAAGCTAAGTGATTGCATGGTTGATTTTGCAGAAGACATGATCAAATAAGTGGTTTAAACACGAGTCCAAGTGAAGTTGGCTCAAGGTTAAAAGGTGCAAATAGTAAAAATGAAATGTAGTAGTACAACTCAACATAAAGGAGCTTCTAGGATATAAGGCCAGAAATTAGCATGGAAGAAAGGAGAATGTGTCTTAAATGCATCAATCATGGTTGGACTAAAGAGGACTCCTGAGCCTACTCAATATAACAGCATGGGAAACCAATGTTAGCGATGTTCTAACTAAGATGCCCATATAAAGGATGGCTCTACCATTGCATCATGATTTCAAAATCAGTTAGTGAAAATGGTTTGCTAACCAAGATATGATGGGGTTGACCCTACGGCTAATGTATCACTAAATGGAAGCTAGTATACAAGATGCAATAGAAAATGGTTTTCCCTAACCTAAATTCCAGTGATAGAACGATACCTGCCATGATGGGTCAGTAGTCATGGGACCGAAACAACATCTCGAAGAAGTCTCCACAATTTCCTGTAAGAACAACTCACTCTCAACAATCCAAGCCCATAGGTCAAAAAATCCATGAGACAAAAATCAATTTTTTAAAAAATATTTTGCATTTTCAAAGTTATATAATGACTTTTGGACTCATAGATTTTTCATTTTTGTTTGGACCAAAGAGCTGTGGATTAAAAATAAGCAAGAGTTCCTCTGAAGAATTGGACTATTTAAATCACCCCAAAGTCTCCAGGTAATCCTCAAATCTTACTTGTAATGCTTTATGATAGTTTTTAAAAGTTTTTTCAATGTTTTGATCATGGGAAACTATGCCCAAAAATTCAAATCTGCATACACACAGGTTGGATGTGAGTAACCCACATATACGATGACCCTACACATGACTATGTGTAAAGGGAACCCACGTGTACGTGAGTTAAAGTTTTAACATGTAAATTAATGGTTGAAACTTCAATTTTTTACAGGATGACTATCACTTGGAGGGAAGGAGAGCATACCACTATAGATAATGAGGTAGTGAATGACCAAAATGCATTGGATGCTCTGAGAGGCTGTGGCTTACTCAAATTTTTCAAAATTCCAAATAAGAAAGCTAATATGCGCTTGCTAGAACTTTTGATCCACTACTGGAGCACAAAAGACGATGCTTTCATGATCAACCAGATGTCTCTACGAATTGAGGTCGAAGATATCTATTTTATTACCGGTATATCCCAAAGAGGGGAGGTTGTGCATTTGATAGGCAAGACAAGAGGTAGTCTTTCGGTGGAAGACTATGTCCATATATATTGTCCTAGACATCCATAGAAGATTGGAAGTCAAATTCCAATAAAACATGTGGAAAGTCTATCCTTGAAGATTTTTCTATTTACCATTGCATGGGTAAATGGGTCAGCTTCCCTGCATCAGGCGTCACGAGTATCTATGAGCCTAGAAATGGAATGTCTTACCATAGCATTTGACTAGTGCATGCCTCTTTTGACTAACATGAAGAGTCAATTAACCTCTATATAGAAGGGTCAAATGAAGAATTTTGGAGATGGAACCATCTTGCATTCATTCTTCTTCGAGAAGATAACTGGGCTAGATCCCAAAGTATCAGTGTCCATTAACAACCTTAGAGATCCACGAATGGGTAGATGGGCAGACTTGATGAAGCGCCTTGGGGGTGGTGACATGCCTAGAATGACCTTTGATGATGATTTTTTCACTTGGTGGGATCAATAGATCATCGCGGTCGATGACTACCGATATGTCATCATGGATTTCCAAGGAGATCCATACTTAGTGTTACCACCAAATGTGGCATGAGGAGACATAGATGAAAGTTTTTAAGTTTTTGTGGGTTTTTAAAGATTTTTGGATTTTTTAATATGAAATGAACTTAGAAAAAATATTCTTGATGAGACAAAACACTGAGAAAATATAATGACCATATCCCAGATGTAGGTCTAGTAAGACCTGATGGATTCTGGGGCACAGGCATTGTGGAAGAGGGGCCGAAGAAGCGGCAGCCGAGACAGAGAGAGTTCTTTATGTTGTTTAGAGAAGTTTGGTGAGACTAGCTCACGAGGTACCTATGATAGTTGTAGAGGATCTGCTTGAGGAGATGCAGCGCCGTGTGTGAGGGGTACCATAGGACTGGGTTTGGATACTTCGGTGTGTAGCCAATGCTGTGGTTAACTTTTTAGCCGTTCATCCTGAGCTAACTCAATAGATAGATCTATGTATGACTGGACATGATTATGGGCATAATCCCAAATTTTGAGGGCATCTTGTCTCTATTTTGTATGTTATTTTTTGAACACTCCATCTATATATAGGTGATTTTATGATATATATACATATTCGATTTTTTATTTTGGTGTTATTTTATCTGATGAATGATTAATGTGCCAATCTAATGCTTGGTTAGCAATAGAGTATGCTAATGAATTCTCAAATTATGGAATGTGAACATATGTGATATAAATAAATGATCTTTGCAACACTCTCACTCTCAAAGATTAGTAATATAAATAAGGATCACGAACTCGATAAGTGTTATTTAACTGCGACACCACCAGTTGTGAGTCTAGATAAACTACCAATGAATCAATCCCATAAGATATTGCTTCGGATAGCAAATTAAGAACGATAGTATATTCAGCAATGTTGTTGAAAGTAGGGCAATACATACTCCCCTCGACACCATCAGCTGGCTAGATGGATAATAAATCACCCAAGTCGCTGAAGCAAGATTCCAAGTGTGCCTACTTGCACCATCGACAAATATGAAATATATTGAATCATCCATCAATACCTACCAAAGTAGATCAAAAATACTAATATCACAAAAATTTCAGATAGATATGTACAAATATACAATATATGAAAACAAGAATATGCTCGGCCGAAGCCTAAGAAAAATACTTCTTAAGGTAGAGCCCATTTCTGGGCTCTACCAGCTTGTTCCCTTCAAAATCAATTAATTCATAAGCCCCTTTTTCTAAAACATGCTTGACTATAAAGGGACCATGCCACATAGGTTTGAAAATACCTGCCCCCAGGGCGTCTTTGTCTTCGTCATAGACTAAAACAAGGTTGCCTTCAGAAAAAACCTGAGGATGGACAACTTTATCCTATTAGGTTTTAACCCTCTTCTTATGGGCTTCGTTTATTATGGCTGCATCTCGACACTGCTCATCAAGATGTTGCAAATGAACGAGGCATTCTTTGAGACTAGATGTCTCCGGAAGAAGTTGTACAACTAGATTAAGAGGCGGAATTTCACATTTGATAGGGAAGATAGATTCTAACCCATAAACTAGATGAAAAGGAGTAAAACCAGTGGTAGTCTTAACTGAGGTTCGATATGCCCAAAGCGCCAAGTAAAACATGATGTGCCAATTGGATCGAGTTTTATCAATTGTCCTTTACAGGATGGTATTAAAGGACTTATTCACGACTTGAACATACCCATTTTCTTGAGGATATTATGGATATGAATGCTCTTGCCAGAAGCCCAACTTGAGAGCCAATTCAGTCATTATTTGATTTTGGATGTGACTACCATGGTCAGTGACAATCTCCCTTGGGATACCAAACCATGAAATAACCTGGTTGAAGAGAAACAAGGCTACTATCTCACTATCATTTTTGAAAGTAGGCATGGCCTCAACACACTTAGTAAAGTAGTCTACAACCATAATGATGTACTTGGGATTCCCTACTGAAGGCAGATTACAAGTACTAAAATCAATGCCCCACTTCATAAATGGACTGATAGTGATAATAGGAAAAAGTGGAGCTAGATGTGCACACATTTTCCAAGTATAAACATGACAAGGATGGAAATGTTTGACTGCTTTAATACAGTCTTTGAAAATTGAAGTTCAAAAGTAGCCTCGCAAAATTTTCTGGGTTGTTACAAGCCCTGATAGATGACTGCCACAAGCTCCACTGTGTCAATCATTAAGTACTGATTCGGCTTCTTCCAAAGTTAAGTAATCCCTAAGGATTGAGTCAACCTATTAGGCTCCTATACTACTAGTGTAACCCCTTATTGTTATTAGTACAACCCACTTATTATATTGATGTACCCATGTAGTGCCCATATTGTTACTATTGTTCCCCATAGAAGCCCACTATTGTTATTATTGTGTCCTTACATTATTATTGTTATGTCGGCTCTAATTATGTTATGACCCCTTAGACCCCTATATATAGAAAGGAGGTCTTTTCATTTGTATCATCAAAGAATTGTTCATTTATGTAGTGTAAAGGAGGTTGCCCTCTCGAAGAGGCTAAATTCTAAGGCGTTGATCTATCTTTTCTATCTTTTTGTGAGCTGGTTTCATAACATTTGGTATCAGAGCTTTGGATTATGGGGTTTCGCTACTCCAAATAGGTCATCGTGGTAGTTTCGCCATAACGTTTTTGTTGTGACATTTCAATAGCTAATAAGAAATCGTGCTAAACCCTAGGTCAAACTTTCAGAGCTTTTCTCGCTATATTTGCAGAGATATAATCTAAGGAAGTTGGTCTTTTTGCAGACTCTTGAATTAAATTTCAAACAGTTGAACTAGGGAAAATCATCATAACTTTCTCTCTGAGCATCAGATTGAAATTTCATAAGAAGGTACAGAAAGAGGACATACTATAGTTTCTTGTATATATTTTTCAGAGCCAAAGGTTGAAACAGTGACACTTCGCACTTCATACAAGTTCACTCTTCTGGGAAGGTCTATAATAAGGTCATCTTGGGAGATTGTGCATAACTCTTTCTTGGAGAATTCAATTTGGATCAGATTGGTGGCATTGGAAAGAGGACGCAGAGGGCTACTACAAGTCACAATTTCCGAACTTGAAGATCTGAAAGTGCAGAGTTATAGTCGTTTCAAGATCAAGCTCCTAAAATCAAGAAAAAGCAAGATGAGGAAGTTTGACGGCAAGGATCCAGTAAATTGGATACTTCAGATGGAGCAATATTTTGATCTACATGGTGTACCACTGTTACAAAAGGTATGTATTGCATCTTCATATTTAGAACCGAATCAATTTTTATGGTATGAAGGGCTTTGTTCTCATAAACAACTTGTT